>JBAMHZ010444453.1:0-21447 GCA_037177395.1 Alpinia galanga | reverse complement strand
TTTTACAGCTACTATGAATATTCTCATTTCACTCGGAAAAAATAATAAATATAATATGATAGACATATAATGTTATTCATTAGATTTAAATATTTACAATAAAAAGGAATAACGATAAACCAACAAAATAATTTAAAACTAAAGGTAGGTACGTTTTCAAAAAAAAAATAGTAAAGAATAATAATAATTAGTAATCTAATGGCGATGAGTCTTTGGGTCCCAGTGCCACGTCACTGATGAATCTTTTCAGGAGTGATTGAGTAGGGTTTTAATAATTTTGTTATCCATGTCTTAATAAAAGGGCATTGCTTTCCTTGTGCTGCAACACCACCTCCGCCATTAGCTTATGTCACTCCCCATGACCAAGCGCCTCGCCGGCTTTCGCTGCGCTTCTTCCTCCCTTCCCATCACCGCCGCGAACCCGCTTCCGTTATCTCCTCCTTTTCCTCTCCTTCTTTCTTTTCTTCCTTTGATGCCTTTCCTTTCCAATTTCTTATCGTTCACTCTTCATTTTTCGCCTCTTTTTCACTGCGACTGTCCACATTCTTTTTCCCCTGCAACTGGTGACGAGCTCAAGTGAACAACTGGGAGATAGAGGCTTTTTCTTTGGGAGGAACCTGTTAGAGGAGGAACACGTCCTCGCCGAAGAGTACAGTGAGATTTCGTAGAATGGTTACTACCATTCCGGTGGTCTCCGCCCTCGATGCCGCACGGAATGTAAGCGCATCCCGCGTTCGACCGCAAAAAAAGGTCCAGAACCCTTCGCCCTCCCCTCTCCGCCGAGATCCCTCAAACCCTGCCCGAGCGCCGCTGTCTTCCTGCGAGAAGGACAATGCTGCCGCCCCAAAGCTTCCCCGCGGCAAGGAGATCAACTCCCGCTACCTGGCGACCTCCTTCCCGTCCTCTTTGTCTGCTTTCGCTTCTAAAGGTGGTTCCCTGTCGTCCGCTTCCACGAGTTCCTCCTCGAAAGGTACCTCTTTTAATTCTTCCTCTCGTTCCACGTCGATCGCTTCCTCTTCGTCGTCTTCTTCTTCTACCGCTACTTCTTCTCACCGGCGCTTTCGCTCGCCTATCCCTGCTTGCCGACTCTCCTCACCAATGGCATTGCCCCCTACTTCCTTGCCTAACCGATCCAAATCCGTGGACCGGACTCGAACCACTGAGACCACTGCGCGCCGTCCCGCTCGAGAATCCACTGAGCTTTCCTCCGCCGCCGCGAAAGCCCTCCGTACTACCACTCGGAGTTTATCTGTTTCCTTCCAAGGCGAGTCTTTCTCCTACCAGACCAGCATGGACAGACCGGTGTCCCCTTCTCCCATCAGAAAGCCAACTCCAGAACGGCGGACGTCTATCGTTCCCTCTTCTACTCCGACGAGGAACAATTCTAAATCAGAAAGCTACAGAGCCTTAGAAAACCACCACCGCTGGCCCGCTGCAAGGACTCAACAATCCATTTCGTTGACAAGGAGCTTGGATTGCTCTGCCCCCGAGAATGTCTCGGTCTTGGCAGCTATGAGATCACTGAGACAATCCATGGTTCTCCACAACGGTGCAAAGAGAGCCTCCTTCGATGGCGGTGAATTTTCTCTCTCGTGTGACACCGATAGCTTGTCTTCTGGTGGCAATCCCGAGCCGCTCGAGATCAATACTCTACCACCAAGAGGGCTAGTGACACCGCGTGGGAGAAATGTTCCTGCAAGGTTCTTACTAGAGAGAGGCAAACCGAAGCCATCACCTGGAGGGAAGTGCACAGCCTCTTCGAAGCCTGTTCCAGCAAAGAAGTCTTTCATCAATGGCTTTCTAGCATCTCCTTTGATATCTTCTTCTCCTCGACATTGCTCTTCTAGGCCTTCTTCTCCAGGTAAGCTGGCAGTTATATCCCCAAGAGGCACACCTGGTGTTCAACGAGTTTCTATTAGCCCAATAACAAGCTCCTCCGACACTGTTCCATTGTCCTCCAATGGTGCATCAACGCTTGGCATCGCTGCTGATATCAAGAGGGGGAAATATGGGGAAAGGCAGTTGGAGGATGCACATCGGTTGATGCTACTTAATAACCGACAGTTGCAGTGGCGGTGGGTTAATGCACAAGTGAAGGACACCTTTCTTGTGCAAAAATTGACTGCAGAGGTATTCTTTCCAGTTTTGAATTTGGCTCTCATGTTGAATTATCAAGTCGTGTGTTGAATTTGATATGATTTTTATAGGAGTATGTTTTGCATCTTACAACTGACTTTCCCCTCATTGTTTTTGTTTCTCTATTTGGTTTACTTGAAGTCAAGTAGGAAAGAAAAGAGAGTAAAAGAAGCAAAATCATTAATTTCTTTTGTTTACTTGCCAGTAAATAGACAGGATGATTATATTTAATTCCATGTAATTCCTGTATTTTATTTCTGCTTAAATTAGGTGATAATGGATAAAATGAAGTTTAAAACATCTATTAGACACAAACAAGGGTTTAATATGATTTTTTTTCCTTCTCTTCATGTAAGCAAGCATCATTGAATTGAGCATAAGAGAATACAATTCAATTCTTCTTTCAATTGAACTATTTTGTTCCCTTCTCTTCCTTTCCTTCAAGTAAACACCTTTAATTTATTCTTGTTAAATTTCATAACGTTCAGGTGTTACGTTCATTAGTCTTAACATTTTGGTTTAATATTGTGGTTCACCAAAGAACATCAGATAGATGTTTGTTATAGCTATTGATAAAATGTGTCTCTCCCTCACAATCAAGTTTGAATCATTGATATTTTGCATGTATAAATATATTTAAATCATTCATCAGTTAGAAATAAAATTCAGACGTGTCTTCTCATAATAAAAGAAATTGCTAAAGAGGTTGTATGATAATTAACTTAGCAAATAGTAATCATGACTACATTAATTGGTACTGGCTTTTCATCAGCAATTTATGCTTAATGAACTAACTGATACCTAGCACTTTTCCCAGTATTTTTCTGTCAATTGTAGGTTTCTTTTGTACTATGGTTCACATACGAATAATATTCAACATTGACTTAGGCAATGCAACTTAGTTTTTTGAGTATGAACATAATTGTTGCATTTAAAATATCTTTCCCTATAAGTGTGAGTTTATCATTTGTCCTGACTATACTTCATTTATTAACAGGCTTTCCAATATCTTTTTAGGTTTCTCTTTTACAATCAGATAAAAGTTTTGGCCAGAAGTGTTTTAGTAGATTACAACATTATTTAGACCTGTCCATTAAAGATCACTAATTGCATACTTTTCTTGTATATGAATTATGTATAATTTGCTTTGCTTGAGGGAGTTCATATTAGTTATGCAAAATAGAAGAAAGAGTTTGAGGTAGCCAATCAGTTATTGCAACCATGCAGTCGATGGTTCTTAAATGTTTAAACAAGTTAGTGCATGGAGAAAATTGTAAAAGCAGCAGCCATTCAGTGTTTTATTCTATTAATGTAGTGTAAAATCTAAGGCATGACAGAACTTTTGATTCCTGTTTGGTACAACGGTTTACTATTTCTGGTTAAGGTCTGTTATGTATATGATGAACATTCATCAATTGTTATGAATTTACATATTTGCTCATGTTAGTCGTATTCCTTAACTATCTAATCTCTGCATTAGCAGATAACCATGCTTAGACTTCTTGTCTGTAGAAAAATAATGCTAAAGTGATAATGTTTTATTAATTCATAACCATTATATTGAAATCTCGTGTGGCTGGGTCTATGGTATTCTCATTCTTTTTACAGTTAAATGTGATTTTAATGTTGATTTTATTTACTGGCGTGATCTGTTCTTTTGGAATGGTTTATGATCCATATAATATAAGATACTTGTCTTTTGACCTTTCATCAGAAACACTTATATGGTGCATGGATAACTACCTCCAAAATGCACGAGTCTTTAGCTGTTAATAAACTGCAGCTACAGAATAAGAAACAATATCTGAAGCTCAATTCCATTCTCAAGGGACAAGTAAGATGTTTTCCTTATATAGTTTCATATTATTTGTTGAATACTGGCAAATATTTTATTTGCTAGTTATATAGTAGATGGTCATTTAAATTTCTTGTTTTGTTAATTCATCACATATTTCAGATAGACTATCGCCTTGAACAGAATGGAAGAATGAAGATATTTAAGAACAGACAAAACAATTTGTTTACAGTTAGCTGAAACATGATCGTTTAACAGTTATGCTTTAGGATTGAGAAACGTGCTTTTCTCTATAATACTGCTACTTCACAAAATCTTGCAATTTAATTAGAGCCTATACAAATGTAGTAAAATAAATATTCAGCTTTACATAATGTAGACACAGAACATTTGGATAATAATACATTACATCTGTTCCTTACAAGAATCCCTCAAATGCACTTAAACTATAATGGAGATAGTTCCCTGTCTTTGATGCATGAAGGCTTTTCCAACAGGACCCCCTTGACTTGAGCCTTCTCACATTTGATCAGATAGTGGTCAAACCACATTTGAAGTGGATCCTAGTTAATTCAGGTTCTTATTTATTCCTTATTTTTGGTTTTGACTATGAGGCTTCCCCACACCACATTGCATGTAATACATTTACCCATTCAGGAGCAATAAAATTAAAGCGCTTCCAACAGTGCTATTATACTGATTTTGGATTCCTCCACAAGTAGTGCTGCTTTTTATTCTTTTTGCAAGTGCTGATTCCAACTTGATTGGCTGTAGAAGCAAGCTTTGTGTCCTACCATCTCTAATATTTATGAATGGCTGGATAATAGTTCTGAGTGGATAGGAAGGTTTAACTCTGATTTGCCTGTTGATATCTCAGATCCCTTGAATGATCAAAAAGCACTCGACATCATTGTTCCAATCCCTAGGCCAAGCAACTGAACCAACCTTGGTCTAGACAGTTGATGCCTAGTTAATGTGTTACTATTATAACAGTGGACTTTTTCTGAATGAGTAATGATAGATCAATTCTAGATCTTTATCTTCGTTTTTGTAGCATTTTCTTGTTCTAGGTCAATGCCATGAGCAGAATATTGTTTCATGGATCTTGTATTAGTTAAGATTTGTCCCTTCTAGCTCCCCTAAATTAATATTCTAGTTATGATGTATGCATTTTTGAAATAAGTCTGATAGCAATATGTTCTGATTTAACAACTAGTCCTCTTTCTTCTTATGTCAAGTGATAATCAATGTAGGATTTTATCTCAATGGTTGTTATTATTTAGTTTTTACAGTGTTAAGATCAACATAACAAACCTAATGAAGATGTTAGTCATGCTTATTCTTTAGTTTGATGACCAACCTGCTTTTGCTGAAATGGCTCCAATTTCAAGGGTATGATAAACTCTTTTAGGATGTCTTGCAGCTATCTCTGTCAAAGGCCAATCCACTATTTATATGCAGACTTTTTAATTTGATGATTTGCTTTTGTTGAAATTGCTCCAATTTTAATAGTACGACAAACACCTAAGGATATCTTGCAATTATCTCTGCCCAAGATCAATCAACTATTTATAAATATTTAAATTCTTTGGTTATCTGTTGGAAGAGAAACAATTAGTCTAAAATGTTGGTCAAATGCTTTGAAACAATATTATGGCTATAATTTAATAAAATTATGACCAGCTAATCTATGTGATTATGCAGATGATCTATCTAGAAGAATGGTCTCTTGTAGATAAAGAACATTCAAGTGTTTTATCTGGTGCTATTGAAGCACTAAAAGCCAGCACTATCCGCCTTCCAGTTGTTAATGGAGCAAAGGTCTGCACTTCCCACCCATAATAATTGAGCACCCGTTTTGCACAATGCAAAATTCACAATTAAGATTTTGTAGTTCTTCTGTTTGACAGGCAGATTTTCAAGAAGTAAGAAATGCTGTTGGTTCTGCAGTTGATGTGATGCAAGCAATGGGAACTTCAATCTGTGCTATATTGTCTAAGGTTTGCAGAGTTTGCTATTTCTTCGCTATTCTGTCAGCTTGCTTAATCCATTGTAGAGCATTTTTAGCTTTAACTAGTGTTTGTGGCCAATCTATCACTCTAGTTTACTCATAGTTAAGGCATTCCTAGGATTCCTATTATTCACACATGACTTGGGCAAATGCATGGCCAAATATATAGAATGAGGTATCTTTTTCTGCTTCATCAAGGTATCAGTTTACTGTATGGATAAGACATGTTGACACAAGAAACAAAGCATCTGTTGATGATAGTTTGTCTTAGTCAGAACTTTACCAGTAGTAGTATGTTGAGATTTATATTATATGCAACATCTTTTTCTCCTATTCTGAGGTATGAATTACAATAGGGAAACATACAAGAAACAAAATATGCTGTTTAAGGCAGAATTAACAATGTTTAACTTAATTAAGGAAATATTTCCAGAATATATGTTTTTTTTTCTCTTTGCAAAATCATTGTCCTTGCGATTTATTTCAGATAGTGCCTCAGGAAAGCCTCAGAGTTCTTAAGGTAGCTTCAGAAATCTTAATATGTTTTCCTTGTTATGTAGCATTTACTCATTCAGTGAAGTGCATGGCAAAGGAACTCATCCTCTCCATCAATCATCATAAAGTGAAATTTGTACAGTCTACATCACAAAATTTCTTTCAGAACATCAGTTCGATGAACTTTGGAGACTACTTGAGAGCCTACAATTTTAGCTTTTCTAAATAGTCCTTAGAGGGTAAACCTATAATTCTTTGCTCCTTCACTCACCATTCTATAAATTTCATTTTATTCAGGTAGAAGGGAGAGGTTCCATGGTCTCTGAACTAGCTGAACTTGCTGCCAAAGAACAAGCCATGATGGCTAAATGCAGAGATCTTTTATCTGCAGTTGCAGTGATGCATGTGAGTGTAACATCTGTACATTTGACTATTGATAAGCATCCTACTCGCTCATACCAATCACAATTATATCAAAGCAGGTGAAACAATGTAGCTTGTTAGGTCATATAGCCCGGTTAAGAAGACCAAGCCTGATTCAACCATAGACAGAAATTAGAGTGCAACTAACTACTAACAGGAAAATTCTGCAGAGGCTGACAGATCAAGACGTTTGGTGAGGCTGCCAATTGCTTAACCTACAATGAATATGTTTTGATCAACAGTCGATTAGTTTTTTTTTTTAATTTTATTCTCTTATGCCTCTATGATCTTTCTCCCTCTGTTTAAGCTAATGTATATATGTAAGAACTTACTAAGTTTCCTGTAATTGTGGTTGTTGATTTGTAGTAAAAAAAAATTGGCATGCGACTCTTTCTTAAGCACTTACTAAACAGACCTGATACTTAGAGATTCATGACCTCCTCAAAAGTCAAAACTTAGAAGGCAAGGCAAACTGCTGTTGAAATGCGCGGCTCGACTTTCCATGAAAAACGTGGTTTCGCACTATTCCTTACAAGCTTCCTTTGTCTCCAGGTCAGAGTCAAAGTAAGATATGGTGGTGGATCATGTAGCTCGGAATTTCTAAGAAGATGGTGCGTTGATCCACCGACCATTCAACCAGCGAGCCAAGTAAGTATTAAGAAGTTCCCAGGAACGTACAAGACTGTGACTTGTACTATTTTTCATGCATTTTTCCATTTCCATTCAGCGACTCGGCCAAATTTTCTCTATGGAAAAGTCACGCAAATCCACTCTTTTCGTTCCAGTCTAAACGGGTTACTCTGTAGAATTAGAAGAGATAATCCAACCTACAAATGAATGCTCTCAAGAAAGAGTCCTAATTGTAATTAACTCTACTAATTATAACTTGAGCAGTAGTTGTTAAAGAGAGATATATTTCAACTTCGAAATCCTCGACTAGAACATAAAATGAATTGTAATTGATTCCGTATCCAGTCACCCAAAGAATGAAAATTCTCTGTACAGCACAGCTACTGACACACCACGTAATTTTCCTCAAATTTAATTCAAAGCGGCGTGGAGTTGACTACGGAAAACGGGATCAAGTTTTGTTCTATGCCGGAATCAGGAGCCTCGGCTTCTTCCATGCCATCGGACTCTGCACTTCTTCCTCCGCGACGACCGCCGACGCAGCGGCCACGCACCGACTGGCAACTTCCACGGAGAACTCCGGCGTCGGCGGCACGTTCAGATCGAAAGCCCTGTGGTTGGAGCTTGCGACCTCTGACGCGGCGGAGGCGCCGCCGCCGCCGCCGAGGGTGCCGTCGTAGTGGCACCTCTTGTGACCCCCGAGCGCCTGCCCTGTCGGGAACGACTTCCCGCATACCGAGCACTGATGCGCCTTCCCGCCGCCACCAACAGCAGAGGACCCGGACGCGGAGGCAGCCGGCGACGCCGCGGAAGAGAGGGTCTCGTCCCCGGAGTTGAGTTTCCGGTGGCTTGCCTTATGCCCTCCTAACGCCTGGTGCGACCCGAAGGCCTTCCCGCAGAGGGAACACTTGAATTCCCCCTTCCCGGCCGCCGCCGACGGAGGCTGTGGAGACGGCGAGGGGGCATAAGGCGAGGAAGCTCCGCCCCCGCGGGCAAGCATCATGAGGCAGAAGGCCAAATACTCCTCCTCGGTAGGTGGGTGATCGAAGAAGGGATGGTGGCGCTTGGAGCGCTTCCGCTTGGCCCACCCCTCCACGGGCGGCAGCTCGTCGTCGCTCATCTCCGCGCCCCCTCGCGGCTGAACCAACGCAGCGCTGGTCTCGACCACAGCCATCTCAATTATCACAAAACTACACGAATCAAGAAAGACTAGAAAGCAGAGGAAGAGAACCAAAACAAGACGCAGGCTCTGAGGCGATTGGTGGTTGCAGTAGTTGAAGGCGAGTTGGGGAGAGTGAAGAGGAGTGTGCTTAATATATAGAACGGAAAAAACAGGAGCGAAGGTAAGACACGCTAAAAGGCAGAGCAGAGCCCGAGTCCAACTGAGCCAACGCCGAGCCAAATTCCCCAAAGATGTTGGGATGTGGAATCCATGGGCAACGCCACATCATAACGGCGAGCTCGGCTCAAGCCAAAAGCCGCGAAGGGGAAGCGGAGTAAGCGGCGGTTGGTTGAGGGAACTAAGAATTCAAAGAGAAGAAGGAAGAGTCAACCGAAAGCTGAGCGTGGAGCAGTGATATCTGGCTGTTTAAAGTTGGGCGCGGCCAACAAGAGCAGACAGCGCAACAGAGTACGGGGGGCGTGTGCACTCGCGTCGTAGTGATCGGTTGCGTGTCTGGTTTGGGTGCTTTGGAGTCGCTGGGAAGTTTGGTGGCTCAGGGAGTCGGGCAGGTGACCTGGGATGACGCGGGACGGGGAGGAAAGGAAGCCGCATGGCTCTCTTCAGTCACCTGCTCCGGAAATAGAAGTTTAGTTCAGTTTTCTGTTCTAATGTTTTTTTTTTAATATAAAAAACAGTTTTAAAAAAATATACTTTCGAGCAAATTTTTTTTTAAAAAAAAACCTAATAACCTTCTTCGTCGTTGCAAATAAAGCTACAGCCCCTGAACTTACTGACTCCAATGGGTGAACTCTCACAACTTTATCTTCTTCATTTTTTTTTTTTTTACCTGTACAAATCATATAGGAATAGGCTGTGTAAAAGGAGAAAAAAAAAACAAATTTAAACTTGCATTTCTGAATATTATCAATGACTACGATGGATTAGAAATCATTCAATGGCAACCAAACTTGTTCAATATCTTCTGGTCCGCCTTTTAGCCGGTTGGCTCACCCGGTCAGATTTGAGAAGCTTCATTAAATAAAAAAGAACCACGTTGAGTGCGGGTTTGATTTCTGCAGCTTCTTCTTGCATGCATAGCTGTCTGAGATGGAAGAATCAGACCGGAAGCTAGCTGCTAACTAGAACAACGAAGCCTTTTCCTCTTCTCCTCCTATATTTAATCATTATATTTCCATAAGTTGGTGGAATTTTACTTAAATACCAAAGTGCCTGCAGTCGAATTCGTAAAGCTTCCGAACGAAATTCTTCACGAAGAGGTAGCGTTTGATCATCAAAAAAAGCAATATAGACACTCGATCGAGGTAGATTCGTATTGGCACAGGATTCTGAGATATATCTTTCAAACATCGTAGGGGGCGCATGATTCACATGTTCCTTCGCTTTCACAGCTCGCGTACGACAAGTGCATCCACCAGTGCGTGGGAACAGGTCGCACTGGAACAGATTTGCTATTAAGTGGCGATCGACCGCTCCCTGGATCGAGTCATTGCTCCAGTGGAGGATGAATTCGACACCGGCAAAAATTATATAGACACTCTGAGATAAAAAGGTTTACAGCAATATTCGACTCAAAATATAAATACTTTATTTTATTTTATTTTTTTTTATATATAAAAAAAATTATCATTCATTATTAATTTTCAAGATCTAATTGCCTAGTTTCTCTTAGTCCCACTGGAAATTAATACTTACACACTCAATGTACAGTTGAGAATGTTCGATCATACTTGTATTTTAACCTAATTCCATCGTGCTGTCAAACTGAACTAAATACATCATGACTCCGATATTAATTTTTTAAAAATAAATAATTAATTAATTAACGATTGTTTTACTTCAGAAGGCGATCGTATTCTGTCAACAAACACTCAACGGCCAACTTCAAACAGAGGCCACTGCTGGAATAGATACATTGGGAATCTGAAAGGTGTGGTGGGCATGGAAACAGCTGGCCCAACGAAGCCAGTTCCACATATATAATTAGGTGACCGATTCTTAACGTCGCCTTTCCAGGTCGGCATCTGGAACCAACTCGAATCCCTCTTCTCTCTTTCTCTCTCTGAATTTGGCTGGAAAATGGAGTAGCAAAATGACGCGGAAGAAGAAAGAGGAAGAAAAACAATGTGAATTAATTGCTCAAGTTCATTTGATTGATTGCCGAAGATATGGGACACAACACGTGTGGATGCAGTCCTGCAGTCAAATTTTGTGGCTCGGTAATACGCCCATATCGTATGTTATGTTTTTCCTGGTAATAAAGAAATTGAGTCTGTATTTTTAAGGCTAATTATTGATGAGATTTTTTTTTCCTGGCGCAAGGGAAGTGAATTATGGGCTCGAGGTAAGCCCGTTCTCTGTATGTTTTGGGCCGCAAATCTAACCAAAGTCTTTAGGAAGTGGGCCTCCAAACAGGCCTCTTGTGTAGTGATGGATGGCGAAAACGGACAAGTGAGTTACTCTTCATTTTTATTTCTTTTTTTTTTTTATACTGAGAATGAAGTTTGAAACCAGGAACCACAGCTGGATGCTAGAAATTTGAAGGGTGGGTGAATTTGATCTCTACGTTATTACATGTTAAATCAGCTATTCAAAAGGTGTTTGCAATATTGCCGAATCCCTTTAGAAGAGTGCGTTTCGACGTCTAGTTATTAACCCCGCGGAAAAACCATTACGAGGTAGAATCTGTGCTTGAACAGATGGCAACGACATGAACTAAAGAACCATGGGAAGTTCTATGCAAGTCGAGTGGATGCTACCAATAAATCCTTCAGGCATCATGCTTATCCACAGCAAAAAGAAGACAGGCTCAACACATCGCCTGTGGAATGAGATTGTTTGATCAACCGCTGGAGATGCATTCGACAAAGCATGGTTGAAGAGCAGAATACATGAGACCATCAGATACACACTAAATTTTTACCTGAAAAGATTTCTGCTGATGTAAATTTTTACCTTGAATTCGAATAGATCTGCCTTAAAAAAAAAAAATTTCTGCTCAACGTGCTCATGGCAGAAGCCACCAACCTTGGCTTGTAACTTGCAAAAAGACCGATTCATCAGCAGACAGTAGTGCAGGCAAACTTCAATCTGGCTGCAAATCTATTAGAGAACAGAAACCAACATAATCTACATAGTGTTAACTGTCTCGTATCTGCAATAAAAGAATACCAAAAAGAAGCTAACAAGGGATAGCCGACTAGACCAAGCTTCAACAGAATTAAGGCTAACCAAATCCAACACCAGTAGAACTTTTTTTTTTAAGAGAAAAATGACAGTTTAATGGAATGTTGAACGTTTTCATAGCACACCTCAATTTGTCCTACAATAAAAATAAAATGAAAAAAAAATGGTTGGAAATTTGCTTGCTCTCCGAGATCTCATCTGAGGAGCTCAAAGACTCCCCTACTCTGCGCATAAACTATTCATTTGAATATAATCATACAACAACTCACAAAAACATCTGATATCTTTGCATATATTTGAAGTTAACATATGCCGGTCTCTTCTCAAGAACCCAACACATTAAACCTCTTGACATCAAAATCTTAGCAAATTTTATTTGCTTTTCATCTCCAGGTATAACTATCTGACTTCTCATCTTCTTCCTCGCAACTTTCTCCAGCAAAAGAGTGTGCTCGATTCGAAACGGCTAGCTGAAGAGGGCCTTGAGGAGAGCCAGACTGTGAGACACTTTGTTGAGGTGAAGAGGTGCATTCCTCTTGGGGAACCCACATATCTCTTCCTAAAACAGCAACCGGTCGGCCACTGTTAGAAGAAACTTTAGGCGCCTTTCGAGTGTGCAACCGATATTTCTGAAATCAAAAGAAAGGAAGATTGTGTTAATGCTATACCACAATCATAAACAAACAAAAGATTAGTAATCAGGAATGCACAAGGCAGCAGATGTAAAGTTTAGTGGGTACCTGCAGATGGCTTTTCACTTCATCGTTGGTGAGACCATCCACCTTCATTAAGTCTCTTATCTGCTTTGGGGTCGCCACTGCATCGGAATCAATCGCAGATGAATCAGTGTGTATTGCTTCAAACCACCATTTACAGATATGAAAAACTACAAAGGTCAGTCAGAATTTGATGATCTCACCTTGAGCACCACCAAGCTGTTGGAGAGCATTAACAAACCGGCTATGCAGCTCCTGTGACCAGCATCGCCGGACCTTCCTTGGCGGCGGCTGAAGCTGTAAGCTTAGGTGCGCACCCACAGAAGCAGGAACCGACATCCGAGATCCAACCCAACCCTCACATCCCGACCCACCGCTAGAATGCTCCTCGGCGGCAGAAGAAAACGAACAAGGTGAGTTCTTTGATGCAGTTGGCACAAGGGAGAGATCTGGTGATACCAACACCTGCTCCAACTCCCCTTTGGATATCATTGTAGGAGCTGATATGCCCTTAAAGGGCAAAAAGACAGCCCCACCGGTAGTAGAGTTGAAGAACAAGCTCTGTCGTCCCTCAACCAGGCGATTTGATCTTTCATTTTTCTGTCGCCGACAACAAAAAATTTCCTGTTTAGGGAAGAGAAATGAGGAAAAAATTAAAACAATAAGAGCGCAAATTTCTGCTTCGTGCCTCCATTGAACTTTTGTTGTCATCATCGTTCTTTTCTTCGTTGGAATTATCACTCCACAACTGAACAGAACTCATCCAGTTCATCTTATCCTTGAAATCCGCTTCGCCCTCCCCTCTCTCTTCCTTGCACGGACTTCTAGTCGGAATAAATTCCTCGAACGGGCGCTCCAACCTCTCGCACGACCATTGTTCCATATTCATCTTCAGCCCTTCGATTACTGCATCACAAAATTATTCTCATAAAACACCATAAAAATCACGCCTTTAACCAAAACCTACCCCGGATCAATAATGTCAAAAGAGATCGGAATTAAAAAAAAAAAGGAAAGGAACCTTCGGTGAGGAGAAGCATGCAGAGCGGGAGCTCACGTTTGAAAGCCTCGGTCTTTTTCCTCTCCTCCTCTAGCATCCTCACGCACTCCTTCAGCTTCGCCATCCGACCATCTCCGGCACCAAGCTCCGCCTCCGCCGCTTCCTTGACGTACCCACCGACTGTTCTCCTGGCGAAGGCCTTCAGATCCAGGACGATCTGGGCCGCCATCGATCCCATCCTATCCGCAAAACCGCCCCCCGTTCCTCTCACTGCTCGTCTCTCTCTCTCTCTCTCTCCTTGATGCGAACGAGGCCGGAAGCCACAGAGAAGAAGACAGCGGAGACGTCCATTTTTAAACGCAACAATGGATAAGAGGACGAACGGGGCGACCCGGTTCAGTAAGACCGAGCAAGGGCAAAAAAAGCCCGAGCAAATATTCGAGTACGACTCATCGCGTCGCGCATCACGCGGCGAGGCGACACGCCGAATTGGACCGGACGGAATCTTCGTCATATTTTCCATTGGCTGGTGCTTATTGACCCACACACCCACCCCCCTTCTATATTTATATAAAATCTTTTGGGATGGAATAAAAGATTCGGAGATCTCCAGGCAGCAGCGTTTAGGTATCCTGTTAAATATTGCAATTTCTACGTTTCTTGATAAAAAACAAGTAATGTGTGATAAATTAACTAACATAATCTACAGATGAGTCAGTGGAATTGTACGTCTCACGGAAAGTTTTGTGAGGTACAGGATACATGGAATCCCTGCAAATTTTCGACACGTTCTAAGTGTTGAGGATTCTCGATTTCGGAGGGGGAATCAAATTGTTAATTTTGCTAACTTTTCATAAAGAATAAATAAAGAAACTAGAGCGCCATTGTAATTTTCGACACGTTCTAAGTGTTTGTTGCGTGGTGGACGAATCTCTCTGGATTTAAAGCTCATTTCATTTATATATTTTGGAAAGCGATGAATTAATTAAGATAAATTTTGGAGCTTACTGTTCCAAAGTTTGATAGCCAGCCCTGTAAAAAACTTTAGACAAAGTTTAATTTCTTTGCAACTTCCTGTCACTGAGAAAGTTGTCCTTGTTGTCCTAAATCCGTGATTTCATGTCCTTGTCGTCGTCGTTTGGGCAAAGGACGTCCGTCCGTTGGGTGGTTGACCCAGAACCCCTCCTCCTCCTCCTCCCCCCCCTTTTAAAATCTTCCAGTGCTTTTAGTTGACTTTCATTGCCTTGCGCCGTGGTGCTTACTTGACCCCACTGCGATTTGATATCTTCTCGGTTGGAATTCTTCCAACCACACGCCAAATAATTGCAGAATTAAATATCAACGACAAAATAAAATAATGCAATTAACTCTATAATAAAGTTTTAAATAAATTTATCATCGAATTTGTAGGAGCTCGCAGATAAAAGCGTAAGAAAGTCGTGGATTGGGTGGTGTAAGTGGAAGATGACGCGGCGCACTCATCGCCGTGGCTCGCCGCATCGAGGACCGCACCACCGTTGGCTCCCGCTGCGCGCTTGCTGCCTTCGTCGCGTTTCTCCACCGCTTTATTTCTATTCCAAGTTCCAACCTCTATTTTCTTTCTTCCGTTCACTTCCATCTTCAGTCGTCCCCCCGGGATTCCCGCTTTCTTCCCTGCCCCACATTTACTTTCTATCTACCCCTTGTCTCAGTTTGGAGGTTCCAGTGAGTAAACAGACACCGGAACAAATTCGTTTCTTCAAGTTGAAGATTTGGCTTCGAGTGATGTGTCAAAATTGCTCCGAGTGGGGAGAAGAAGACAAGATTCTCTTTCTCCCTCATCTCCTCGTATGCAGAATATGGACGAGTTCCATCAACTTATATTCTGGTTCCCCTTTATCAAAAGGAGCACATTTAAGCCTGCCTCTGGAAAAAGACATGCTTAAAGCGTGGTCTATGGGATAACAATCGAGTATACGGCTGTCCTCCAACTGCGAATGAATCACACAGCATTGTGGATATCTCAATCATTTCTCAGGCCGAAGGACTCGGATGTGTTTTAAGGAACCTAATTAATAATGCCCCATGTTAAAAGAACGAGTCAGTGTGCAGAAATCACAGCAGGAGAATCGAAATAAGAATCACAAGTTGAAGACAAAGTTGCATGGAGTTTAAAAAAAAAACAAAACTGTACGCGACTAAATTAAGACGCCCTTGTATGTGATCGTTCTGTAGAACTTTATTATCCCTTTTCACTGTCAGGCTTTTCGAAGTGGGAACAACTGTAGCTGAACATATAACCCTTCAGATATGCTTACTGTCACTGCCAAAGTTGAATTCTGAAAAAAAAAAAAAATGCATTAACACTTCAAGGGACCACGGCTATCTGTGTTTCATTTGGAGACCAAGATAATACAAGGAAATAAGAGTTAGAGAAAACCAGTCCTGACCCCCCCAAAAAAAACAATTATCTTATTTACCTTCAGTAAAAACCCATAACTGATACTGTTTATGAATCATAACATAAAATTAGGAAACTTACAATTTGATTCGATCCGACATATAATTAATAGAAACAACGTAAAATCTTAGTGGAAAGGGAACTTATTAAGCCTGACCTTGCACTTGATTCCTGGTATTATGGCAGTGGAGCATCTGCATGATTTTACTTTTTGACTCCTAACGCTGGCCTTTGCCTTTTGGAAGAAGAAGAATGATCAATGGTGTAAAAAGTGGGAACCAGTAACAGGCTCTATCTTATCCAGAAGACAGATTATATTAAACTTTTTTTGTTTGTGCATTTTTACTATCATCTTCATGCGTTCTGATTTCATTCAACCTAATCACTGCTTAATGTTTGTACTCAATTTCTAGATTTAGTTCTGAAGCTTATTGCTGTTGAACTCTTCTATCCTTGTGAAATTAAAATATATTAACATATTTGCAACGCTTTTAATTGGTATCCCAAGCAGGGAGTAAAGTAACCCTCTCATGATCTGCATCAGAATTACATTGCTTCTAATTGTGACTGCTAAACTCTGCATCAAAGATGGAATTTTCAAGGTGACAAGGACACTAGGGAAAAGCGTGGACTGGAATAGCAGCTATTAAGATAAGAAGAGCATTTTTATTGGATCTCGCCCTTTATTTTCAGTTTTTTATTAGATCGTGCCCCAAATTTTCAAATTCATGGAATCACACCGTATCTAACAAGTAGATTGATTAATTTATTTTGGATTAAAATCTAGTGCGAGTCCATTTACACAGCTCATACGTCGTTAACTGTCCTACAATGTCTTAAACAGCCAAAAATGAGTCAACAAACTGATCCTAAAATCAAACTTTTGAATCACTTTGTACTAAATTCACACAAGATTTCAACCCAAAATAAGTCAAAAGTTGATTGCATGATCAACATGTTAAACATTCCGTGTATTGATACCCCATAATTCACATTCAGGCATTTTGAACTCACATCGATTCAGCAAGCCAATTCAAGAATCAGCTTATTAGGAGTATAGTATGGGTAAGATGAGTGAAAATTACAATGGCCTGTGATCTAATAATTCTTGCCCCAACGGGTGTGGTACAATGGTAAAGTGCTTAGAGAAATAATAAAAATATCAAAGTTTGAATTTCAAATGAGATAAATATCTTAAGGTCATCTGAATGTGCATAAAGTATACGTTGAATTTACGTAGATGAACCAAGGGAAGACCGTGTACTATTAGAATTAGCCGAGCAAAAATTGAACACCTGGATTACAGATATTCTACTAATCCCTTCTTCCTATATAGCAGAAACTTGTAAGTCTCTCTGAGGCACTAACGATTTGGGCATGCCAAGTTACATAAGCATAGAAAGCAAATTCTGTCGTACCTTGCAATAGGGCTCATCCATCAGCTATCTGGATAAACTTGGACAGCTTATCAGCTGTACATCGTCATGCATTTAGTTTTGGTGTCGTTTTGCAAGTAGCAACAAGACAGAGAATTGAAGAAAATTGCCGATTGCATTAGGACCCACTTCACATGGGAAGGAATCTGCATTTTCTCTCCCCGTCATATCACGCATTGCATGCATTATGAAATGAATTATGAATTAGACAGAAGAATACGGATTATACCGACACTGGTTTTGCTTGCCTTCAGTGGTGGTTGGAGACATGAGATCTATTCCATGATGAAGCTAGCAACAAACTGTCACAATAAAAAAAAACTAATAGATAATGAGGAAGAATCAAAATGCTAATATTCTGGCGAAGATTTGCAGAGCTTGCAGACAAAAGATCCATTTCATTGTGAGGCAGCGTACTGTCTACTTAAACAAATGGTAGATAGTGAGGAAGAATCTGCATCTACGATGTATGGAAGATGTGGAAAAGATAAGATCAAGATATATGATAATTGAATCACATCAGTTGTTTTTGTTGGTCTTTAATTAATTAGATTGTGAATAACCTGTTCATGACCGAGAAAATTTGAGGTGGCTGTCACTGTTTCAGTGGTTGATCTGGTAGCTTAAGAAGGGACATGAGCTGCATAAGGAAACTCAGTATATTAAAAACTAATCATCCTCTATCCTTATCAAGCTGTATTTTCAGAAAAGTAATATATATTGCATCTATGTAAGCAATGAAATTGAACAGATTCAATTATTGTATGTATATCAAGCACAGAAGTTAACGGATAGAAAGAAAAAAAAAACAAAGAAAATGGATGTCAAACTTCCATTCTAAAAAAAAAAACAAAACAAAAAAAAAGAACATTCATATTTCATTGTAGGATAATCAGCTATGCAAAGTATGCATATCTCACATGATCATATATATGATTGTTTTGTTGTTATTGCAGATAAGAAGAACCTAGGGAAAACAAAGCTTGTTTTTAACTTTGAGTAGAAAAGGGAAACCGTCAAAAAAAAAAAAAGTTTGTACACACTCAGAAAATCTAGTGTGCCTACAGCGATACACTCTTTAGATATTTCATCCCGTTATAACTTGATGAAATGTTGCACAATTTAACACACTAAATGATGACAATTAACTGTAATGTGAATTTCCTTGGTGCAATTGATTTCAAAACTCCGTTTAATTAAAGACCTACAGCATATAGAAAACTTTTGCTCGACGACAATGTAACAACTCAAACAAGTCAAGCAATGAAGAACAAACAAATTGAGAAGGTCCATCAGAGCTAGCAAAATTAGTATAACAAATAGTACCTTGCAAAAGTATCATTCTTACTAACATATTTATCAAGTCAGAAAAACCAGAAAACACAATGTAAGTGCTTATTTGTCAAGAAAAAATGTTGTCGAAAATTCTGAATTGGAAGCCACTGAGACAGATTAAGCAAGTAGACAAATATCTTGCTAAAGAATACTCTAGATATTACAGTTTCACTTCAAATGAATCATGTAAGAATTTGGATTGAAGCAAGGTATTACTTGATATAAATTCCAAATTATGAATACTGAAAAATTTATCACCAATTACACCTTAAGCATCAAGAACATCAAAAGCAGCATTTACAAAATTGAGTGATATTCTGTTCCCTTGTACATTTTCATTATGGAACTTTATGGTGATCATTTTGCTAGAGTACGCCCTACTAGTTCCTTCACAAATAAAACCCCAAACAAACCACTTCATTCTGAAGGTGGCAAAGTAGGTCCTAATGCAAAGTTAACATCACCTAACATACTCTACTATCCAGTATAGATATTTATGATCTTCTAATCAGCAAAATAAAGAAACTTCCATGCATAAAATTTGTTGCAATTAAAGCTCAATTCCTAAGCAAATACACGAACTAATGCATACAACATATTTACTCTTGGTCTCAAAACGATATCTCATTATACATTACACCATTATACAACCAACAAGTATATCATTTTGCAATAGAACCTCCATTCCACTTTTAGAATGAATGGCTTCACAAGCAATGTCTCCTTCCAATTCAAAGCATGATCTGGTCTCACTTGAGCCTTTGTTTTTATTTGAGTCAAAATTGATGGCCAAAGTTATGGTAAATCCTCTGAGGCCTACTCTACTTCCCTGCATTGATCATTAGCAATTTGCATTTATTAAAGTGATATGAATAGGACAATAGTTTCATCAACACTCACATGGCCTTAACATTTAATAATTTTTTTTTCACTCTAAAGCACCATTCCTACAATCTTCTGTTCAATTGATTGAAATACTAAGGCACAATAGATGCAGCCGACACTTCTTCTATCTAGGGGCCCAAGAGTTAGAATGATTTGTGGTTTCATTTACCCCCATCCCCATGATAGAGTTCATGCTTTCATTGCTGCAATGCTTTCATTATGCACGCAGTTCAATTGGCTCAATAACACATTTTTTGACAGAATAATGTTGTTGTCTGTCACATTGAACATCTCTTCCATGAACTTTCTTTTTTGAATGTGTCTAATACTTAGATGACGGTGTTTTCACATAGTTTATCCTTCAAAACAACCCATGTGATGTCGTCCATAGGATGTTGCCTCATGATAGTGTCAAATGGCACTTCCATCATTATGCTATACTAACGATGTTTTTGACCCACCAGATTTTCGACCTCAGTGGATATGTTCATGCCACATTAGTATCAGCAGTTATGTAATGTTATTGTTCCATGCCAAATGGTATAAAGTTGCCTGGTTCTCAAGATGAAAAACTCCACACACACATCCTTCTTTCACCGTGTCAGCAAAATCACAGATACAAATATTGCACATTTAGTTTTTTTTACCCAAAGAGAAACTCAATCATTGATCCACCAGTTCACTCGATATAACCTGTACAAAACTATCCAGCCAGCTAAAATTTTTTGGATTCCTTATTATTTCCATTGTATTGACATTTCTCGCTTCTCTTTCTGTTATGAAAGCTTTCTTTGTAACTTGTAAACAATAAATTTCTAAATAAAAAAAATTATGAACAGTGGATTTTTCTCTGCGTTGCTAATATAGCTCCCGTTAGTTATATGTCACTAACTTGATGACGAGAATGATACCTGACTCAGAAAATAGAAGAATATGAAACAAGAAAGAGCACCTGATCGATTCCGAACACGCCAATCAGACTCCCTCGATCACTATTCATCAAATGTATCTTTAAATTAATACATGCAATGAGTAAGTTCTCACCTTTCATCTACGCGGCTCTCGCAATCACTCTATCAATCTTCCTCTGTCCCGCGTGATGCTCCTACCATCGTCCTCTGCCTATGTTTCTCCTCTCCGGAAAGATCGACGACGAAACCCATCTCCAACTTCCCGTCTAACATCATCACTGACCCCGGGAACTTCGGCTTTCATTTCGTTGTCGATTCGAGGTTCATTTTGGGCTGCAACTACATGGGACTCGTTATCGGCCTGTGCTATCCTTCTATGGGCCTTAGTTTCCGTAAATCATTTTGCATGGTTAAAATTCAACAAAAGAAACTAAAGAAATGTTCGTAATTGTTACGATCCAAGATACCACTAGAATTTTCTGTCTATTAGAGAAAAGTTTTTTTAGAAAAAATTTGCACCTTGGAATACCAATAAAATTTCTGTGTAAAAAAGAAAAAACCTCTTATAACCCCTAAATATCTGATGACATTTATGTTAGAGCAATCAACTCATGTATAGTTATGATTTTGATGTGTATATCAAAGAGTTTAAGTTAGGTTGCTGATGTGTTTGATGTGTGCATTTTAGTCATATAGGACTTGGTAAAACACACATAAGTAGTTTGGTGTGACCAAGCATTTAGCAAGTTTACTCACCTCTTAGCTCGGGTCCTTGAGTCAGTGAAAGAGGATATGGAATGCATCCGAGGAACTGCGGACAAGGAGCATTAGAGTGAAGCCAAAGGAAACAGACTTCGAGGCAAGACGC
>JBAMHZ010444350.1:0-21448 GCA_037177395.1 Alpinia galanga | reverse complement strand
AAATTTTCAACAACCAATCGTCGAATTGAATAAAAAGTAATTAATTCAATTAGAAATTAAAATAAATAATTTTTTCATCATTATCAATACTAATAATAGATAGTCAATTGATAATGAACTGTGATTGAATAGAATCGTGATTTTATAATTTAAATTGCGGATCGAATGATATTTTATTTAGCCAAGACGGCGCTGATTTTCGAATGCCAGTCTAACCAAGCTAATCTCTTTAGAGCCTAATCCATAAAGAAATATTTTAATCCTTCTAACTTAAAAAGACAAAGGATGAACAAGGAGCCGAAAAGCACCAGTAAAATTCCTCCGACGCTTGAGTTAAAAAAATTGAAGAAAAAAGGAAAAGGAAACTAGAGAGAAAAATATAAAGATTATTTGATGTCTCACATTGTCCTCCTCCCTATCTTATACATATAAGTAGGGGAAAGATATGCTTTTTTGAGGAAACGTAGATGCAAAGTCGGTCCTCGACGTTCAGGGCCCTGGGCGAAACAAAAAAAAAATTCTTTTATTAATAAATTTTTATTTTGAAAAAAAGAAACTCTTTTATATGTATTTTTTTTTAACATCAAATTTTGGACCATGGGCGAGAGCCCCAGTAGCCCTCTCTCAAGGTTGGCTTTGCGTGAATGTACAACATGAAGGTATGACTTCGTGGAAAAGATCATATAGTCATGAATTAATGATATAGAAATATATTCATAACTTCGTGGAGAAATTACCTCGTGGAGACATGAAGACATGATTTTATGGAGATATTATGTAGGGATGTGATCACGTAACAACGACCATTATCTGCTAATTCCATTTTAATTTTTATCCAAGCTTGATAGATCGAGATGCCAAATTGAATCTGAGTGTTTATCTGAGTTTGGAAGATTAAATTGTCAAATTGAGCTTGAGTATTTATATGAACTTGGAAGATCAAATTACCTAACTAAATTAGGATGTTTATCCGAACTCGAGAGATTGAATTATCAAACTGAGCCCATATATTTATCCAGGTGGACTTGAGCGATTCATGCCCTGTTTAACTTGACTCACACTCTATTTAACTTGATTCAAAGTTGGGTGCTATCTCACCTAAACTATTGACTTAATTTGGTTACTTGTGACGTGTATTTCTGTCACATTGTTCTTCATAAAATCAGCATGCAATTCTAAAAGCACCATAAAAATATCAATCTACTGACCTACTCCTTAGCTCGTAGTTTAATGTTACTATTTCATAATTATTTCTACCGAATTACATCCTTTCATATGAGGTCAAATTTCAATTTCATCATATCTTATAAATGTCATAAGATGATATTATATATATAATGTCGACTTAATGAGCCATTTCATAATTATTTCTACCATTTTATATTTATGGTGTCCACTTAATGCGCTATTAAATGATAATCTTAATCGTTACCCTTCGAAATTGATGATTCATTTAAATATATTGATGCAAACTTTTTTTTTAAAATAACTCTTTACTTTAACCGTACGTCAAGTTATGACTCATGGTTCAAGTCACAAGTCATCGTAGTTACAATTATTATTTATATTTTTAAAATATACACAATTCTAATATCCTACATTTTATATTCCACATGATTATACGTGATCAATAGTAATTTTTTCACTGCTGATGCTGTGATCATTAGATTCCGACTAAATCACACAATAACGATTATGATTAGGCTGAATTATATATATATATATATATATATCCAAAGAGAGAATTGCGGGTATCGTTAAACGTTTATATACTATATCCAAAAGAGAATTGAAAATAACAGTCTAGAATTCACATTTAAAAAATATTTTCCTTTTAATAATCAAATCCAACCACTAGATTTTCAAAAAAGAAAAAAAAATAGAACCGAGATTTAGATTTCAGAATAAGTTTATTTCAAATTGCCAATGGTCTAAGTCTAATTAAGCCACAATATTTTTTTAATCAAATGTTTTAAATTTTTTTATAATCTAAATATCTAAATTTTAAAATGAATTTTGCCTTTCTCAGAGCAATGCGATGGTAGAACACTAAAGATTCAATTTTTTTACTACGCTTTGAAATGTTTTGAGCTTCAGTTCTAAGAGAGAGAGATCCAAACAACTTACACTCCTGGATAATTCATTGTCCCATTTGGGCTATTTAAATTTATTTTAATGGCCAATAAATTTTTTTTTATAGGATCAAATTGTGCATCATCTGAGGAGTAGTCAAGTAAAAAATATGAATAACTAATTTATAAAAAAAAAATCAAATCTACGAGTATGAATACCTCTATAAGTATTTTTGAATTTATTTTGATAATCGATTAAAAAAAAATTTCTATGAACTGATTCGATCATTCCATGATTCTTGTGCTGCCTATAAAAAATTGCTTTCTTTTGTGTTTTTCCTAATTCACTGTAGAATTTAGCCTCATAAACCAACGGCCAGAATCAAAGCAATTTCGTTGTAAGATCTTCCATCCAACGAACATTGCATCGACTGATTTGCTAGTCCACTTTTTGGATTGTCTTTTATTTAATCTTTTGTCTTTGAATAATAAAAATAAATAATCTTTCAATATTTTTTAAAATTTATTTGAAGTGACTAATAACATAACAAAACATAACTATATATTTTTAAAATTTTAAAAATAGTTTATATATGTATATATTTAAAAAAAAAACTGAAAATAGAAAGAAGCAGTAGCGTTCATCTCCCCCCGTCTCCCTTTCGCCGACGACGATACTGGGGAAGAGAGTATAAATGTATAGAGAAAAAAGGCAAGCCAAATCTTTTGAATCCCCCAAATCGAATTCCGGCCGCTTTGCTTCCGACGATCCAAACGTTGATTGTTTGTTTCGTTAAGTTTGAACTATCGCTGCGCATTTGGCCAACTCCTCGATCGGTTTCGTGCTGAATCCCAATCCGTTCTTCAGAATTTTCGGGTTCTGGGTTTTGCTTGCGTCTGACTTGATCTGTGACGGCGTAGGTTTTTGAACCTTTCGCCCAATTGGGGTCGCTGCTAGGGTTTGGAATCCGATGGTGGATTGACGATGGTGCGGCTTCTGGGATTGAGGAGTTTTAGCCTCGATCAGTCTCCGCGGGAGATCACTCGAACGGGACAAGTCTCCGGCCGAGGTGACGGCGGGGAGAACGGGTGGCTGATTCGGTTCTTCGACTCGGCTTTCTTCTGCGAGTGGATTGCGGTGAGCTATCTCTACAAGCATGACCATGACGGTGTCCGAGACTATCTTTGTAACAGGATGTATACTCTTCCGCTTACGGGAATCGAGAGCTACCTGTTCCAGATCTGTTACATGCTCGTCCACAAGCCGAGCCCTTCTCTCGACAGGTTCGTCATTGATACGTGCTCCAATTCCCTCTGGATCGCCCTTAAGGTGCACTGGTTTCTCATGGCGGAGCTGGAGGACTCTGAAGACAACGAGGGGATCGGCCTTGTCCAGGAGAAATGCCAGATTGCTGCTACTGTGATGGGCGAGTGGCCACTCTTGGCCAAGATTCCACCGGTCCCTCCTAGCACTCCAGCCAGCCCCAAGAGCAACCCAGTATTGAATAGGATATTTTCATCTAAGCAGAAACTGTTGTCGTTGGCATTATCATCATCACCGATATCGAGTTCCAGTCCCTTGTTTGAGGAGAGCAATCGGGTTGATAGCAGCAGTGATGCAACTCCAGAGGAAAATAAGCTGTTGAAAAAGTTTATCATGGGATCAAAAATGCGGGATGCATTTTTCTCTCGAAAGTCCTCCGAGAAGGACGACGACGAACCTGGCAAAGGTTTTTTGAAAAGACTTCTTAGGGATAGTAAAGACAAGGAAGAAGACACAGATAAAGATGGATTTTTTCACAGGTTTCTTAGAGATAGCAAGGATGATGACGGGGAGCTGACTTCAAGTTCAGAGGGTTTTCTGAAAAGATTATTTCGTGATAAAGAAGAGAGGATGGTGGAGGATTATGAAAAGGAAGGTTTTTTCCGTAGGATGTTTAAAGACAAGAGTGAGGAGAAGAAAGATGCTGGAATTTATAAGAATGAAGAGGAAGAAAAAGCTAGTGAGAATATTGAGGTTGATGAGAAGGAAAACTTCTTTCATAGACTTTTCAAAGAAAAGCATGAAGAGAGGAAAGATGCAGATCGAGAGAGGAATGTGGAGAAAGAAAAATCTAATGGAATTGCTCAAGAAGAGAAGGAGAGCTTTTTCCATAAGATTTTTAAGGATAAGAATGATGAGAAGAAGGATATTAGGCATGATGTCAATGAAGAGAGAGAAAAAATCCAAAGGAATTTGGAGGTAGATGATAAAGATGGTTTCTTCCGCAGATTTTTTACAGAAAAGAGTGAAGAAAAGAGAGATGGTTCACGTAGTAGGAATGAGGAGGAAGAGAGGAAAAGCATTGAGGATGACAATATCTTTCGAAGACTTTTCAAGGACAAGAGTGAAGGGAAAAAGGTTGTTGGGCATGATAATAATGAGGATGATAGAGTAAATGGAAGCACCGAGGAAAGAGAAAAGGAAGGCTTCTTCCGTAGGCTTTTCAAGGTGAAGCATGATGACAAGAAAATTGAAGGCCATGATAGAAATGAGGAAGATGGCAAGAGTAATGAGACTTTGGAAGAAGAGGGTGCATCTGAAATTTTGTCATTTCGTAGGTTATTCCGCATCCATCCTGAAGAATCAAAGGTTTCAAGTATTAGTGAAAATGGAACTTTTGAGAACAGTCCAGGAACAGAAAACTTTTTCAGACGGTTGTTTAAGGATCGAGATTGCTCTATAGCAGATTCTGAATTACTCAGTGCAAAAATCCAAAAGGAGGTAATGGTTGGGTTCATGTTGTTATTGGTTATTACTTTTGCTATTCCTGCACAAGTTATTGCTGTTTGTGACATTGAACTATTTGATTTCATTAAAAATGCTTTGGCTGCTCATTTTTACTATCTAGCCAAACTTTACTACCGCTGAGTGATACCTTTTTCTCATCTCATCGTTTCCAGCAAATATAATTTTGATATTTAAGATTGTTTATTTTTTTTCTCCAAAGATTGAACTTTATAACAAATGCGATAAGTTTCACTTTGCTTACCTTGAGATACCACTTGTATCATCTTCTTTTATATGCATTCATTTTTTTCCTAGAATGAACATGATATAGGCTTCATTCTATTTGGTTTTTGATTAAACAAATGATACTTTCAGGCTAATGTATTGGTAATATTCAATGAAGAATTATCCAGCTTCTGTGGTTTGTCTATATTTTTTCTTGTTTTACACATGGAGCCTTAGTATCTATCTTATGAATCTCCACAGGATGATACAGGTAATATGAGGTTTTTTGGTGACTAGATTTGGAACATCTTGGATGTTTACTTTTAGTATGTTACTAAGGATTTAATTTTCAATATCTTTATCTATATGGTGCGATATGACTAAATAACTATGTTGAATGAGTCCATGTGAACTGATGCCATTACCTTGTCATATGTGCATGGCTTTGGACTAAGAGTTCAAAATGTTATGCTCCAGTCAGCGACTCATAATCTTGTACTCACCTGGATTATTAGTTTTATGTTCATATTTCATAATTGAAGTATGGTTTCTTATCTTTTGGAACTTCTCATGTAGACCACTTGTGCTTTCTACTGTTGCTGAAATGAACTTGGGAAGTGAAAAATTTATGTTGAGTTTGACAAGCAAATTACCATAATACTACATCTATTAGAAAAAAGAAAAAAAAAGGGTGTTTATTGTTGTGAATCATTATAGTTTTAGTTCATAGTTTTTTGACATATCATGTTTCTTTGAGACAAACATTAGTTGTTCCTCAAAATATATATTGCTATTTGTAGACCAGAAGAACCAGTAGCTAGATTCCTTTTTAAAAATGTGATAATTGATGAACACTTATTAGGTTGATTGTTCTCTTCCTTTCTTTATTTTCTCCCAGTGAGCATATTTTCTTTCGCATTTTCACCACCCAATTATCAGTATATTGTTTTGGTAAATGGTAAATGAGTATTGGTGAATAATACTTTACTATATTTTTGTGATATGCACCAATACAAATTGTTGTGATCGTATTTCTCAGTATATTTTCATAGTTTTTCTCTCCATCAATGTGCTAGGTGATTTTTAGGAACCCAATATCTTATTGACTTGTGGGGTTAGTGGAAGCTTGCTTACTGCTTAACTTTATGCATTGCAGAAGCGCCCTGGTTCTCAGTATAATGAAAGAGGGCATGACAAACCACCTTTACCTAATAATGTGATAGCAGAAAGTCGAAAGAGTTCTTACTATGCTTCTTTGGAGTTTGTTCAGTTGCTATGTGACACATCTTATGGATTAGTGGACATATACCCTATTGAAGATCGCAAAATTGCTCTTCGAGAGGTTAAGTAATTTTATGACAATCTTTCACTTATCTGTTCCGCAGTTGAACATTTTCTAAAATGTTAGATTCCTGAATCATTGACATTTTTGGTTCTTTTGTTGACAGTCTCTTACTGAGGTCAATTTACATGTCGCCGAGGCTCAAAAATGTGGAGGTTAATGAATTAATCTATTTTTCTTCCTCTGAAAATCCATCACCTATAGCTATACATACCATACAGTTCGATCAAGTGTACATGAACTGATAAATATATTATGATATATGTTGACAGCTGTTTGATGACATTTGGTTTTATTTGTAAAATATTTAACCCAAGGGACTTTTTTTTACCTTTCTTTCAATTCTCATATAAATTTCTAAGAGTATTCTTGAATTGTACTAATGTTGTATTTTGCTGCTTGCTAGATTTTATTTCATAAATTATAGACTAATATTTCAACTATTTTCTCAGGTGTGTGCTTTCCCATGGGAAAGGGAATGTTCCGGGTGGTTAATATTCCTGTGGATGAAGCTGTTCTCCTTAATTCTAGGGAGAAGGCACCTTACCTAATATGTGTTGAAGTCTTGAAATGTGAAACACTCAGGTAATGAAACTTTAAACAACAAATTAGAAGTTTCCTCTAATTGTCAGAAGGTGATAGTTAAAACTTAAAACCATGTTTCAGTATCTTTGACCTGCTTTTGGCAGTTATACTTATCACTCGATGTTACTGTATAAACTTTTTCAACCTAAATTTATAACATTATTCTATATATCAAAGGTCAATTTGTAATTAATATATCTTGTAGGAGAATATAGTTCATGTTCTTGTGTTCATCTTAGTTTTGACTAGTGCTGTTTTCATTTTTTTTCCTAGTCGTGTAAAGACAACTGATGCTCAAAAGCTCTCAAGAGGAGGAATTCCCTTAGCCAATGGCAATGCACAATTACAAAAGCCTCCACCATGGGCATACCCTCTGTGGAGTCAAAATAATACTTGTAATTATGATTCTGATGGGATGTTAAAGTCGACTTCCCGAGCAATTGACCAAGCAATGGCTCGGTTATGGGAAGCAAAAGTGAAATATGTCCATGTTAGTTTGTCTGTTGAGAGTAAGATTGTTCAGGAGATTGACTCAATATGGAAGATTCAACCAGATACCATTGGTGGGGATGATAGAAGTGACAAGTCAATTATAATCAGTGAAACCCCAGAGTGGATTACTGTCAATCTGTCTGCAATCCCTGGGGTTAACATGGAAGATGTAGAGGATCAGGAGCCTTCACCTTCAAAAGATCATCGTCGTGTTCCTAGCACAATTGCTATTGAGGAAGTAAAGGTGGGCCTGTAAGTGGAATAAATTGCTATAGGGACACTTTTGGGTAATTGACTGTCAATAAGATGATATAAAATTTTAAGTCAACTGTTTTTCTGGTTTGGGCATTTAATTCATGTGGAATGATTATTCTTCATAGTACTTGATGTTTCATGTCTCATTAAACAATAAAATATCATGATTTTGATATATGTATTTGATGTTGTAAGAAAGAAAAGAAAAAAAAAGAGTGATGACTCAGAAATAGCGGATAAATGCCTGGATGTTCTGTTCTCTTGTATAAGCTATGTAGTCTAATTCTATTAATGTCTGTATGTTATGTCTTGTATCAGCTATGCTATTTAGTTTTTCATATAGTGTCTATTTATCCCATTAGCAAGGATTTTTTTTTTCAACAGTATGTCTTAACTATCTTAATGACTTGTGGTTTCATCATGCTACTACAGACAAACCTTAAAAGGAATATGAAGTTTGAGCACTTAATTATATATGCATATTCTATTCTTGGTAGGCTGCAGCAGCTAAGGGACAAACTCCTCCTGGGCTTCCTGTTAATGTTGCTGGTCAGAATTCCCAGGATCCAAAACCAAAGGTAATTGCTTTTTTCCTTCTGGTGCTTCATTCCTGCATGTGTCCCTTGAATGAAATGTCTATCTATCTGTTTAACAGTTGATGGATGGTGGCATTCGAAAACCTGGCGATGCATTGTCTGGTGAACTTTGGGAGAAGAAGAAAGAGCAAATTCAGAGGTCATCAACATTTGGAAAGTTACCTGGTTGGGACTTGCGTTCTGTGAGTTACTACTATCTTTCTTCCCTTTCTAGTGGAGAATTAAGAGTGAAACTTGGGAAAAAATTTCCACTGAAGAAGTTTTACTGTTCTTCAGTGATACAATCAATCTATAGAATTGATTGACTATATTGATGAGAAGCACCAGAAATATTACTTCATCATTTTATATTAATGGAATCCATCATACATAGGGATTCAATAAATAGCTGAAATGTTTCAGAGAACTTGATATTGGTTTATCAGAGATAAATGGAAGGGTTGATATAAGGAATGAATGTAATATTACTTCCCCTTCTTTCAGCATTGTAAAGTGTTCCTAGTGCATGCACAAATTAGTGCAACCAAAAAATTTTCCGTGAGAATTCAGAAAATTCAAGGATGACAGGACTCTCAATAATCTCTTTGATGGATCTTCATTTCCTATTGTTTTGAATTTTCACAGATGAACCTGATACTCTTCCAGGGTAGGAAAGAAGCAAAAATATGTATAAAAAAAAGAAGAGGCAGAAAATCAGTTTGTACTAGACTACTATTTTGAAAGGTGTTGTAGTGTGGAAGATGAAAGAACTTTCCTTAATTCAGTTTGAGCCATATGTTGAGATTAAATAAATTTGATAGTCTTTTGCAGGGCATAAGTTTTCTCCTGCAGATAAAATCCTGTATGTTATAAAATAAACATTTTTTGGGTATACCTGAGATCCTAAATCAGTTAGAAGATATTGTATGCTTGAAGTAAAATAGATTGCAATGTGCTTTGCATTAACAGGTCACTTGGAAATTCATAAATAATAACGGAGTGAACCTCGAACCTATAACCTGATCACTTACACAAAAATCATAAGGATCTGAATTTCAGATTTATTACATTAGCAGAAGTGTCCAACAAACTACATTGTCTTTTTCACTGATTGCTATAGTACATTATATATATATTTTTCCTTAAAAACTGCTAGGTTATGCATTATCCATAATAAACATTGCAACTCAAGTATTTGTTGATGCATTGAAAATGATTATATTTAATTGGTTTTTCATTCCTATGTTTTTTTTAGAATAATTGATGCATGACAAGGCATTACATTTCTACTTGGTCATGCCTAATTCCTTTTTCTCAAGTAAACAGATAATTGTGAAGAGTGGAGATGATTGCAGACAGGAGCACCTAGCTGTACAACTAGTTTCACATTTCTATGGTAATTACAAATGCTGAGGATTTTGTTTGAAACTTTGAATTGCTACCAATGGTTAGGCTTTCCCAAGTAAGATGCTGACAGCTTTGCTTAATTTCCTTCGTTGGATTGTTGCTAATTTCTCGAGGAAATGAGCTATCCTTAAGATATACAAACTTCAACGGAATCATGATGTTGTTATCCTTTTGCACAAGTGATGTTGTGAGCATGTTATCCTTTGAGTTGATTGTATGGATTACAAGTTTTACTATTAGAAATGATTGTTTGCATAAACAGTTCTATAACAATGTCAAGGTTGCTTTTGGCTTCCTCATGGACGCTTGATGTATGTATATATAAATGTCAGTGATTTGTGTCTTTGTGATGTATCTTCTAGTTTTAATAAACTTGAAGTCAATTTAATAAGCGTTAAGGTGGTATTTGATATGAGATAATCTTGTAACATTCTCATTGATTTTTCAGTTGGGAATGTTAATCATCTACCTTGGTTGAGTTCTATTTAGTAATTTAAAATTTTAGTAATCTAGTTTACTTTGTATGGGTATGGGAATCTAAATTGTTTGTGCGGGTGATGGTAACCAAGATAAAGTTATTTGTGGCCGTGTCAGTTCTAACTATTTGGGGTCTTGTCTTTGAGTTCTTTGTAAGACTGTCAATTGTTATCTGACTATGTGAGAGTCACTTTTTCTGGACCACCTGACCCATCCTTCACTTATTTAGAGATTTTGGTGTTGAAGGCAATTTTCTCCACTTCAACATTCGACATAGGGGATGTTATGCTTAATAAACCACAAACCATCTTATGATTATCACTATTAACTTCCAACTTCTTACCTCTTCTCTCTTTTCACCACTTCATACTGATCTTATAATAAATTATAGGACAAAAACATCATTCTCACATAAAAGCCCATATCATGTGATTATGATGAAGCCTAAGTTGTAGGCCAAAGAACTCTTGTAACGTTGTTAAAAGTGATTTAAAAAATGTGAATACATGGTTAAAGTAGATCACTGAAAATTTTCATCTTATTGTTTCTTAATAATAAGATTTGACTCTTTACTAGAATGTTCTGTTTATAATATCAGATATATACCAAGAGGCTGGTCTCCCACTGTGGTTAAGACCTTATGAGGTTCTTGTTACATCTTCTTATACAGCACTGATTGAAACTATCCCTGATACGGTGATTTTTCTCTCCATTAAGAACTTATTGCTATCTCCTTCCTGGTATATATAAATTTGTCTATTCTCAATATTTTATGCTTTATTTTGCAGGCCTCAATTCATTCAATAAAGAGTAGATTCCCTAATATCTCAAGTCTGCGTGATTTTTTCATAGCTAAATATGAAGAAAATTCGTCAAATTTTAAGCTTGCGCAGGTATTCAAGTTTCTCAATTGTCACTTTATTTTCTTTGTTTGACCATCAAAATTGATCAATTATGACATTCTTAGTGATAATTCACTTAAATGTAAACATTCTCTCAGTTACATCTTTAGATAAGATTCTTGCAGCAATTCTTTTATTGTCCCTTTTGAATTTTTTTGTTGGTTACCACTCTAGATGCTTTAAGGTCACTTTAATATATGATAGTGCTTTCTCACTTGTGTTGTGCAACTCCTACGCAAATGTCAGGTTTCTTTACATCTTCACCTTTATTCTTAAAGTTTTAGTTTTGTTTGATTATAAGTACTTAATTGAGAAGTTACTTTGTGATATGAATCTGTCCCCTAGTGTGATATTTCTTGCATGTGCTATCAACGTTGTGTATAGGATTCCTTTCTGGTATTTCTGCAGGACATATAGATTCAGTTACTTGTAAACTCTTATATGCCATTTGTTACTGGATTTTCTTATTGGAGAATAAAACTTATTATCCTGCTCTTATTTGGTTGCTTGACAGAGAAACTTTGTTGAGAGCATGGCTGGATATTCAATATTATGTTACCTGCTTCAGGTACTCTTGGGTACAACATCCTTCAAGTTTTTCTGAATTTAGCTTGTCATTTTTGCTCAAATATTTGCAAAAGGATGGAGGGGTTGAGACAGATATCTTATATAAAATACAAATAGTACGGTTGAAATGGAGGAGAGCATCGGATATTCTTTGTGATTATAAAGTACTTAAAGGGAAATTTTATAAAATGACAGATAGACCTGCTATTTATATGAAGTTGAATATTGGGCTATGACTCGAGCACACGAGCAGAAGATGAGAGTTGCAGAGATAAGGACGTTAAGATGGTTGTGTGGGCATACGAGGATGTATAAAATAAGAAATGAGAATATTAGAATGAAAGTTAGGTTGCATTTATTGAGAGAAAACTTCAGGAGACATGTTTAAGATGACACAGACATGTACTCAGATGATCGGTATATACTCTAGTTAGGCAATGTGAAACTATTATAAATATGCAAATCAAACGAGAAAGAGGAGGACCAAAGAAGATTTGGTTGGCAACGATAAAATAAAATAAAATATATTTAAATATAAACGATGATATAGTAGGTGATAGAGCTCAATGATGTAGGAGGATCTTTATGGCCAACCCCACCTAGTGGGATAAGGCTTCGTTGTTATTGTTGTTGTATTTTTGCTCAAACATTTGAATGCTGTAGTTAAATAAATTATATTCACTTTGATTGTTTAGGTGAAAGATAGACACAATGGCAATATCTTATTGGATGAAGAAGGGCACATTATTCACATTGATTTTGGTTTTATGTTATCTAACTCTCCTGGCGGTGTAAATTTTGAGAGCGCACCATTTAAATTAACTCGTGAGCTTCTTGAGGTGAGATAATTGGAGTTATGTTCAGAGTCTACTTACTACTTTTTTTTTTGGTTAGTGTTTCACAATGTCCCTTTGATGCCAGGTGATGGACTCTGATGCAGAAGGAAGTCCTAGTGAGTTCTTTGACTATTTTAAGGTGATAAACATTGTTCTTTGTTGATGGTAGCCTCTATTGCAACTGTAATATGTCATTTACTCATCCATGCTCTGCAGGTTCTGTGCATCCAAGGTTTTCTCACTTGCCGAAAGCATGCTGAGCGTATAATTCTTCTTGTGGAGATGTTGCAGGTAACATGGACAGGCTTTTTTTTTGTATCCTACTTTGGTTTGAGATGTTTCTTTCCCATAAGCTTTCTTTAGTTTAAGGATCTTGTTTTTGGTGCTCCTTATCTGTTTTTTCTCTCGACCTTATGTTTTTGCATATGATGCTTTCTCATGTAAGAAGACTCCATATTTTTGTTTTTTGTTTTATGTTCAAGAAAGGAGAGCATTTCTTATTGAATGAAGTGGTTTCTTTGACATTTACAGTGTTGGGATTTGATTAGTTCTAATATTTTAACTTGTCCTTATATCTGGTCAGATTTTTTTGCTAATATGAACTATGAAATTTTCTTATAGAATCTAGAGGGTTGTTAATCAATTTCTTCATGAACTGCCATAGTTCCATTGACGTGGATTTATAGTAACTGAGCTAGTACAAGGATTAGCATTGGATAGATTTATAGTAACTTAGCTAGTACAAGGATTAGCGTTGGATATGCTTGTTCAGTTGTTCCCATCAAACTGGCCATGTCACGTAACTTTCTGTTCTCCAAGTGTGGGAAAAGAAAGCTTAAACCTACAGCTTTTTGTGTTTCCAAGATGAAAAGGCAGGCAGATTGTCTTGGTTTTTTACTGCTACGTTTGGTTGCCCAGCATCTGGACCCTTCTTATTTCACAACATACAAGTAGGATTGGTATTTGGTAAGACTAAAAATATGGCCTTAGATTTCAATGATAAATCATTTATATTGCAATGACAATTCTATATTGCTAAATCCAAGTGGTTGCAAATTGCAATTTAACTGTTTGACAACAGTATCCCTCAAGTAGCTGGGTAACTCTATTTTTCAGATCTATATATCCTTTAGGTAGCTAGGTTACACTTTTTTTTCCTAAGTTGGCAATCCTTTAATTGAAATGTAAATCTATTCTAGAATTGAGATAGTTACAACAAGGAAGAAGTTTTATGCATAAAATATGATTTATTTTTCTTGAATCAAATTTCTCTTTGTTTTATGCATAGATCTTATTTGTTAATGGGACATGATGCAAGGCTATCACCAAAGATATTTAAATTAAGTCATTCTTTAGTGGATTACCAGTGTTTGCATTGGTCTGATTTTGTTCCTTAACCTTTACTTTAACTCCAATATTCAATTTGTCAAACTGCCTTTGGACATGTTTATATATGCTTGATTTGAGATATACCTAATGGTTCTCTATTAGTAGTATCATAGTTTAAAATTTCAACTTGTGGCAGAGTTTCGGTCTATGACTGAAACGATATAGTTTTGGTATCGTATTGTACCATGTTATGTCGATACGATTTTAGTACTTTTTAAATATAAAATATATTAATTCTTTTTATTAATATTTGATCTTTATAGGACCTTGCATTGGTTAGAGCTTCGTGCACCGAGTTGTCCTTTATTTGATCATTATAGATGTTTATTATTAAGTTAAATTTGAAATGTTAAATGTTAGTTTAATTTTTAATGATATCTCATGAAATGTTTAATTTTTATTGACTAAAAGTCAGATTTAGATTAATTGAAGTCCATTAAGAGGTTTTAAACTATATTTAATTTAGATATATTTGGATCAATTTAAAATTAAATTTCGGTTATATAAAAAATAATTTAATTTATGGATAGCAATATATTTTATAAAGTTAGAAAATATATTATATTTAATTTTTTTTTATTTAAGGGAAGAAGATATTAAGAGGTTTTATTCTTCCTCTATTTATCTTAAGAGATATTTTTAATAGATAAAAAAGAAAAAAAATAAGAAGAAAAATTTTAACTGGAAAAAATAGATATTAAAAATAAAAATAAAAAATCAACTTGTAAAATTAAAAATAGAAAATAAATCACAAAAATAAAACAAAAAGTAAAAAAAAATTGTTGCATTTGCCGCAACTCAGCGAAGGGCATTGTAGCACCTTCAATATCCTGTCATAGCCAAAATGTTAGTATAATCATCTCTTCCATGTTAATCTTTTTACATTTATTTTCTAATTTATTGACATTCTAATCCATAATGTGTGGCAATTTGTACCACTATCATAGCCACACAAAACTCTAGATGCTCCTCCTATTTTTACAATTCATTCTTTATCTTATTAATGACATATTCATATATATATCTCCTCGAATAACAAATCTATGTTATTTAAAATTCTTACTAGAATTCTATTTCTGTGCGTCTAATTGTTCCCTTGTTTTTTTATTATGAATCAAATGAAAATGCAAAAATTTTAAAAAAATAATAATAAATTATTCTTGAATCAACCGTGCAAATTCAATCTATGAATTGGACAAATTATCTACTCATAGAAAATGAAATGAAAGATTATAATCAGGAACCAAACAGAAGAAGTAATTGCAAAAGAGAAAAGAAAAAAAAGTCCATTCAAAAAATAAATACTTGATTAACACACAAATCACATTATTTTATAAAATTTTTCATTGAAAAATATATACATTGATATCCTACTATGCATGAAGGGGAGCCTTGACACAACGGTAAAATCGTTATCTTGTGATTTAGAGGTGATGGGTTCGAGTCATGAAAACAATTTCTTGCAAAGCAGGGTAAAACTGTGTACAAAAGACCTTTCCCTGAGACCCCACATGGTGGGAGCTTTGTACACTGGACCGTCCTTTTATATCCTACTATGCATGGTTAACATTTTGCATGTCAATACAGAACTTTTATTTTTCAATAAAGGAATTTAACAATGAATCCATTTACAATGATAAAAGAAATCAAGAAGGAATTTATGAAACACATTAACATACAATGAATTTTATTTTAACTATAGAAAAAGAAAAAGGATTTTATAATCATAGTCATAATTCAAATAATTATGATGACTCGTGCACATGAGCACAATGTGAAACAACGATTAGACTCTTATGTTATATGGAGTTGAATGTTGGGCTCCGACTAAACACATGAGCAGAAGATGAAAATTACAAAGATGAGGATATTAAAAAGGATGTGTGGGCATACGAGGATGAACAGAATAAAAAATGAGAGCATTAGAGAGAAAGTTGGAGTTACATTTATTGAGGGAAAACTCCAAGAGTCGCGTTTAAGGTGGTACAAACATATACTTAGACGACCAATAAATACTTCTGCTAGACGATGTGAAGCTATGACAAATACACACATCAAATATGAAAGAGGAAGATAAAAAAAGACTTGATTAACAATAATAAAATAAGATAAAATTTATTTAAGTATAGATGATGATATAATATGGGATAGAGTTCAATTGCGTAGAAGAATTCATATACCCGACCCCACCTAGTGGGATAAGACTTGATTGTTGTTATTGATTGTTATTGTTATAGTTATAATTCAAATAATTATTATGATTTATTTTCCTTGTCTCAAGCATGTGTTTTACAAAATATTACAAATCCAATTACTGAACAACCATTACTTTAGAGTTGTACTTCAAGCCAGGCCCATTCTTTTACTAAGGGAAAGACAAAGTATTATTCCATAACCTGACGAATATTTAAGTTCAAATCAAGGTATATATAAGTAAACAAAGAATGCGTGTGATGAGTGAATGGAAATGGTTAAAAGCTAATTATACATACTGACCATTTGTATTAATAGCGAAAAAGAATAAATTAAAATTATATGAATCACAATAAAGAATCAATGAAATTTTTATTCGTATGAAAAGATAAAGGCTAATCTGCTGAATATGATTCTTCTCGCTCATAACCACCAGCTAGGATAAACATTTTTTATTATTTCAGTTTAATTTGTTATGGTTGGAAGATTGTATTGTGTTTGAGGAAATAAAAGATTGTATTACACTTACAGAAAAGGCACAATTATATGCATATATAGAATTCAAAAGGAAATTCTAACCTAAATATCACATTGAAACTAAATTTACTTTACAAAAAATTCTATGTACTCGATAGTTTTAACTCTTTCATTTAGTTGGAATGTAGCTATTATGTATGTCCAACTTGTTATATGAATTAGAAAAATGCAAACTAATACATCATTGTAATGAAAGAAAAATATAATACTTGCAAATTTAAAGATTTAATGTAGAACGCAGCTAATGATTTCTTCAAGGTCAGTTTAGCACAACTAATAATGTCTGACTTCAGATTAACAAATCGACACAGAGGGGATAAAAAAGAGAAAGGATGAAGTGAAATAGGCATGAAGAGAGAGATTTGGAGTACATATGTCTTGGGTGACCTCCTCTCTAAGTGGCGCATGCAGTGTAAATAATAAATGAGGAAAATGAATGCACTCAAGAATCCTTAAGGAAATATGGATAACACAACTCTGAGTCTTTATTATAAGTAGCTAACTGAGAAGATGATATGTTCTCTATTTACATCTTCATTGGGTATGGGAAGTAAGGAAAAAGAAGGAACACATGGAAGACTAAATTCAAGGAAAGGAACACCAGGAAGATGAAACATGAGGAATAGGTGAGGAAGATGAAGGCCCAAAAGACAAATGCCCAAGGATTCCCTCTTGGAATGTGAACTGATCTCTGGATAACAAAGATAAAGATCGGAAAGTAAAAAAGGAAGGGATGGAGAAATTGAATTTACATGCACATATCAGTAACACCAAACAATGACTGAATACGCTGTCAGGAATCAAGAAAGAGGTCAACATGAAGAATAGAATCTCTGAGAAAGTTGCCCCCTATTGTAGACAGCAATCTTGAGGAAGATTGCTTGCGCAGATGGAGTTGAAGCAAATATGAAGGATTTCACAGATCTAGAATGTGATGACTGAGAAGGAGCAAACAAGGACACAGATTTATCACAGATTTGCAAGAGCAATGTGCTACTTGGTTGATGACAGCTTTGAAGAAGACACTGAAGGAGAAAAAGGAAAGGAGGCTCATTCTGTTTCATGAGAGATCAGAGAAGAACCACGACTCCAGAACAGGAGAGGAGATTTGGGTGAAAGGATCGCATAAGGGCTTTCTTCCATGTTAGAGGCCTCACCATGAATGACAAGGTGTGATTTGGGCAGTGGAGGTCTGTCAGTTGTGAAGGTAGATCAGGAGCGAGCAAAGTGGACACTAGAAAGAGGGAGAAGAAGATTGTTTGGTTGAGGGGAGGATACTGGTGGCGATGATCTCCCTTAGGCAAATACTGGAAAATACAAACCATAAAAGGGTAACTTTATACCATGTTAACTCTAGGAGAAGAGATTTTATTACACTTATTGTAAATGGATAATGGATATATAAGATTCAATATATAAGCTTTAAACCTAAAATATTACATTAATGGCTCTATTTAACCTAAGATTCTTAGCAAGCTGAAATGTATTAAGATTGATACACAACAGTAGATAGGAATGATATCATGATGTCTTGGATGGAGTTTAAACTGAGTAAGAATATACTACTTTAAAAATTCTGAAACAAGGCAGAAACTTTACTGCAATAAATATCTATTTAAAATGTTGATTTTTAAACTTATTGTCTGTCTATTTGCTGTAACAAAAGAGTTTTGAGTATCATGCTGACTCTCGCTGTTGAAAAGAGATTAGGGTTGTTTTGCAATATTTGAAGTAATGTTTTTAACTATCATTCTATACTTGAATTTTGATCCTCTGTTAGAACAAGTACAGTTTGAACACCTCATTGTATCTGCATTCAACACACTTCAATGTGTTGAAAGGTGTCAAAATGAAAATATTTAATTTTCAATCCCCTTTTACTTTGATTATTTTAAAAAATAAGAGTATAGAAATTAGATAGTCAATTGAATTAAAATTTTTCTGTACCATATAATGTTGATACTCAACACACTTTATCCTATGCATCAAAGGATGCCAAGATGAATTTAAATGTAATTTGCTCATTTGATCTCCTTCCACTTTTTTTTTCCTGTTTTTTGTCGCAAAATAAGATTGTTTCAATTAAAATTTCATGGTACCATACTGTATTAGCACTTGATAGTCGAGATACAGTTAGTCAAATTCATTTGAATATATCTCCATTTGCTTTGATGTGTGCCTATAGTTGGTATGCCACTGTATTCGTCATGAGCATAACGGGAGAGATTACTCTTATTGACTAGTGAACTGGATGATTTACTGGAATGTTAGTTTCTGACTGTGCCAGTCATAAAATTTCAATTCATGCTTCGAACTATCTACATTTCCAGAAAGATATACAGAAATATCTACTGGTTAAGAACAAATTGTCCAAGTTTTATTTCAATCAGGCAAAAATATTCCTTTGTTGTGGAAACAAATATCTTGTACGTCCAGGTCAAGTTCAACTACCAACAAGTACACAAGGAATGGAAATTTTAGTGAGGGTGAGGTAACATGATGTTTACTTGGTGATGTTCGGTTAAACAAAGATCTTAATTCTTATGGGCAGAGAGATTCATTGACTGGAAAACTAAGAGGATCCACCGTGGGAAACTACCTAATTAGCAAAAAAAAAAAAAAAATCCAAACCTAAAGTACAAACACATTTTGGCTTTCAGAGTCCAAATTACCATAACCCTTGCTCACTTTATTTACCTTGATAATCTCTTTTCCTTGGTGATTCTTGAATTTATGCAGCAAGAAAGTTGTCAGGTAAATTCATTTCTAAATCTATGGCTCTGCCTGTAGGACTCCGGATTCCCTTGCTTTAGAGGAGGAACTCGAACAATTCAAAATTTGAGGAAGAGATTTAATTTAAGCCTTACAGAAGAGGTCTAATTGTTTAATCTAATTTATGTTAGTCTTATAGCAAATATTGTTGGATTTTAACTGTGACAAATGATGTTCAAACAGCAATGTGTCTCCTTGGTGCTTTCCTTGATCAGTAGCAGTTTAGATGCATGGCGAACAAGGCAATATGATTATTACCAGAGGGTACTTAACGGAATCTTATGAAGTGCCATGTCCAAGTATTACAATTTACAACTTTTCCTCTCCCCATCTGCTTGTGCAAAGAAAGCTCACGAAACATGCCAACAGAGCAGTTTGTTTATGTTCGTTGGTAGGGATGATCTTCACCAGGTGGGCTAACTGTTGTCTGTGATTCCATTGAAATTTGTGAATACCCATAGAAGAAAACTTCAAGCCTTTGTTGTAAAGAAAATCCGATGCTCAGTATAATCCAGTTTTGGATGGAAATCTAATACTGCTCCGGTGCCGTTGTTTATATGGTTTTGTTTTAGTCAGTATGAGACATATCTCCATTTTGTCGTTGATATTATAATAGGGCAGTCAAGATAGAGATTGTAGATCCGAGTGATTGTGCAGAAACCCCTAACCTGGCTAAGAGTAGTGACATTCATCTCAGGTGATTCGAGTGGTACGACAGCTTAAGGTTCAAGAAATGAGAAATTTTTGTTCGTTGAAACTTAATGGAGACGGTCATGGTTATATCAGTTGCTATCGCTTCATATTTTTTTTGTCATATTTTTATGTTATTAGATCACTTTTTTCATTGCAAATCCCTTAGCATCACATTTTGATGCATGCAACATAGTTTTTGTGATGTTGTTTACCTCGTACAACATGTCATCTTGTTATTTTCTAGTTGTATTCGCAAGTTTTCTGATTGATGCTTAGAGTCGCTAAGCTGCTTCTTTTTCATTAAAATATCATAATCTTTCAGTAAATGATAATCTGAAGTGATGAACAGAAGGTTTTTATGCTTATGAAACCGATAATGTAGCTAAATCTTTTACTGCTAATTTGTCACACAGCACTTGGTAAACCAATAACAATAATTATTAAATTTTATCCCATTAGATGGATTTTTTTCTATGCCATTAGATTTTATTTTCTACTATATTATTATTTATATTTAAATAAATTTTATTTTATTTTATTATTGTTAATCAATTCTTTTTTGATCTTCTTGTTCCTTGTTTGATATGTATATTTGTCATAGTTTCATATCGTCTAACTAGAATATTTATTGATCATTTAAAAATATGTCTGTACCATTTTAAATATCTCTTTGAATTTTTCCTCAATAAATGTAATTTTAATTTTTTTCTCTCTAATATTCTCATTTATTATTTTGTCTATCCTTGTGTGTCTACATATCATCTTAACATCCTCATCTTTACAATTCTTATTTTTTGTTTATGTGTTCGAATTATAGTCCAACATTCAGTGTCATATAACATAGTATGTTTAACTGTTATTTTGTAGAACTTTTCTTTAAGTTTTAGAGATTCTTTATGATCACATAAAATACATGACACTCTCCTTTATTTCAACTATCATACTTGTATTCTATATAAGATATCTCTTTTAATCCCTTTATTGTTTTGAAAAAATGATCTTAAATATTTAAAAATTTCAGTTTCAGATAACTCATCATCTTCTAAGACTTGTATCATTACGTTTAATATTGCTAAATTTAAATTTTATATATTTTATTTTTATTCTACTAAATCTAAAATCTTTCACTTCTAATGTTCTTCGTCAAAATTTTAGTTTAGCATTTACTTATTCACGTGTTTCATATACTAAAATAATATTATCAGCAAACATGTGCTACGATAAATGTGTCCAGTAAGTTTGTCGATGAGTAGTAAAAAAAGATAGAAACTTAGAAATAATTTTGATGGAACCCTATCTTTATTGGAAATGCTTCATATAATTCGTCTGAAATCTTCACTTTATTTGTTACTTTCTTAT
>JBAMHZ010444247.1:0-21449 GCA_037177395.1 Alpinia galanga | reverse complement strand
TCCCTTTTTCCTTGTTCTTTCTCCCCTCCCTCTTCTCTCTCCTTTCTTTCTCTTGTGCCTCTCTCTCACTTCTTCTTCCTTGATCTCTTTCACTCTATTCTTCCTTCTCCCTCTTCTCTGTTGTTCTTCCTCTTCCCTCGACTCTCTTTTGTCTTCCTACATCTTCCCCCCTATCACCTTCTTCTTTCTCTCTCCCCATTATTTGAGTCCCTCTTGCTCTCATGCTCTTCTTCCTCCCTCTTTCTTTTGCATATCCCCCCTATCTTCTCTTTCCTTATTCCCTTTCCTCTCTATCTTAGTATCTCATTCCTCTCCCTCTCTCCTCTTTCCTTTTCTTGCTCCTCTAACACTTTTCTTCTTCTTCTTCTTCCTCCTTTTATTCTTCCTTGTTGAAGCATCGTTGAAGCTTTGTCATGGGACAATGGAAACAGTGAGAAAAGTGCAGGAAGAAAGAGGAGAGGAAGAAGAAAGAGAGGTAATAAAGAGAGAAAGATTGAAGAAAACAAATAAACAGATATTTCTTGACTAAAAACTGCCAACTGAATATCCTAGTAAGGTTTTTGCTGCTTCAATTTGTCAGAATGATGATATGTTTAAAATTATGGGATATTTTCATATAAATTCTATAGGACAAAAAATTAATCATGAAATTAGAATAATATCTATAGTTCATGCATGAATTTGTTCATTTACCCTTCAACTTATGTAATCAAATTGTTCCAGTAAGAATGGATGAATCTAAATGTTTCTTCTGCTTAAATAGGCCAAGTTGTTGTGTATCCCCAGTTTGTACAACCAGTGTTGATAGAAATATGGAAAAGGTACTAAATCTTTGTGACTATTTCTTTGTCATTCATTGAAAAACTTTGATTAGTTGGACTATGAGCTGCTTGATGTTATATTTGATTGTTTGCTCTCTTGATATATTATATTAGATAAGTGGAAGTCCCTATTGTCATATTTTGGGTGGCTCAAAGAAAGATGTTTGCTCAACTGTTATGAAGGAGCAGTTGGTTGAAATTCAAACAGATTGCGATCCTAATGCGTGTGTTCTTTGCAGACGACCAGAAGCAGAACTGTAAGTTTCTTTCTTCCACATCAATACAGTGTCTATACTAATTGATTCTTTGTAATTCTCAGATTGCTGATAACCCGTAGTTTTTTTTTTGTTCGCAAAGCTTACATAGAGTATTGTCTGCTAATTAATAATCAGATGGCAAGTTTTGCCTTGATAACTCTTTGTTATTCTTATTTTATAACAGATCTTTTGGTAAATATCTTACAATCATAGGTTCTGTTGTGGGAAAGGATGCAGCATACGTTATCATCTTTCTTGTTTGGATCCGCCCTTACCAAATGTTCCTCCTGGTATTTGGCTGTGTGTTTCTTGTATAAATAGGAAAATAGAGTTTGGTGTATACTCCATATCTGAAGGGATTGACTCTGTTTGGAATGTTAAAGAAGGTAAGGAAAATCAACAATTATTATACTATCTTGATAGACTATTAGGCCTCTCATAAGTTGATAATATTTACTTATCCATGTCATGGTTCTAGGAGGACAGGATAGCAAACAATACCTTGTTAAGTATAAAGGTCTTGCACATGTTCACAATCAATGGATTTCAGAAACCGAGATGCTTCGGGAAGCTCCTTTACTTCTTTCTAAATTCAATAGGCAGTACCAAAAGCATAAGGTTGGTCCATTCATGTACTTAATTTTATTATCGTACTTTTTGTAGCATAGTGTATATTTTGTTGATTAACTTAATTCTTTTCAGGTCATTAGATGGAAGCAGGAGTGGACTGAGCCTCACCGGCTACTTCAGAAACGATTGCTGATGCCCCAAGAACTAGCAGATCAATTTTTTGACAGACTTGGTAATAGCTTTACAAACTGCTACCATGAGTGGTATGTGAAATGGAAAGGCCTTGGTTATGAAGAGGCAACATGGGAGTTGGAGAGTTCACCATTTTTACACACACCTGAGGCATTGACACTAATGAAGGATTATGAGGTTCGTCTAAAGGGAAAAGCAGCATTTGATTCTTCTAATGGTGACAAGGTTGGTCATTATTCAAGGAAATGACCTTATATCATAGATATTTTTCTTCAATGCTCATTGAAATAACTTTATACTTTTTTGGCAAAAAGTGAAAAAAAATAAGTTCACTTGTCTTTCTTTGGTAGGCAGTAGGCTGTGTACCCTGAACCAAGTCAGCTACTATTTAGTAGAGATAGTTAGTTGACCCTCAGAGGGAAGTTTCCAGACGATTGAATGGACATAAATAACTGATTCATATGCTTATACAATTGGTTATAGATTTTTTTGTAGCATATCATGCAATACGTGTTGCACATATTGTTCTAGTGGATGACCAATTTTCATTGCTGTCCATGAGTCTTATAAAATTTTCATGTTCCTAGATCTGCATTGTTGTGTAGTAGTCTTGTTTGCATACACACACATATTTTGTTTCATATTTCTAGATCTTCATTGTTGTGTGTTCATAAAATATTTGTCATAACTTTACTCTGCATCGCATTTGGGGATTTTTGTTCACTTCTTTACACAAGATTAGGATATCCACTGAAAATATGTTGCTTATGCATGTGACTCTAGAATTGCCTAATTTAACACTTGCAATATTAATTGCGGTCATTGTCCTGCCATTGTGCATGCTTCCAAGTGAGATTGTTATGTTAGTTGCTTTATTTGGCCACTTTGACATGATTAAGTTATTGTACTATTTAAGCATAGTTTTATCATAAGAAAAGGAATCAACACGAGAGGTGGGATATAGTTAGAAAATTGCCCAGTTGGAAGAGTTCCCTAATAAAGTCTCCAAGAAGAGAGATTAAAAATATCATTATGATTACGGAGAAATAGGCCATATGAATTGTGCTATCTCATATTTAATCCTCCCATCAAGATATCAATCATTGGTCCTGTCCCTTTTAAATATGCTTAGTTATTGTTGTTGTTGTTGTAATTCTTAGTACTATTTGCCTAAATATTTGATCCAATTCTGACTTACATGGGAAGCAATTATTCTCATTTTCTGATTATACAGTGTATTAGCCTTTGTGAATGCATGTGATTTCTGCAGCTACTAATGAGACTTGTTATCCCAGGCTCTCGAGTTTAGGAGGAATCCTTTTCATAAGTTAACACGGTTACCTGATGGTTCTCCTCGTGGACTTGATAACCATCATCTAAATTCTATCAATAAACTTCATGAGTTTTGGCACAGAAGTCAAAATACACTTTTCGTAGATGATCAGGTATAATTTGATCTCCAAATGTTCAGCATTTCTGTTATTATATTTTCCACACATTTTTGAATGAGCACCAAACAAAAATATCTGTTAAAATGTCATATAATTGTAAACCCAACAAAGCAAGCTTTTTTGCAATCATTACACGTACAGATGTATTGCATTTCTATGCTCTGCTTGGTTATTATGGTAACCCTGGTCATAATTTTATGAGGTAAGGGTGTTAGATGATTAAGAAACAACACAAAGTTTGTGATATTGAGATATGATGTTGATATGGATATGGGGAGTTATTATAAAACTAAAACAAAAAAATTCCTACATGATAATTACGTTTGTGCTAGTAGATAACACTGATGAAAATGACAAACAAATTCCTTAATTATGTATGTTGAATCTATCGAAATTAAGGGCTGTGTCATGTGTGTGTGTGCGCGTGCTCACAAAGAGACGCCGAAGACAACTCTACTTACTATGCTAAAATATTTTAGTTGGGCTAATTAATACTAGTGTTATATACTACCTAGCGCTACAACCTTTAAAGATTAATCCATGTAACTGATTTCCTCTAACTGAGAAGATACACGACATGTGCTGCTACATTTCTATCAACTTAGTTGCAATTCATTGATTTCTTTTATTTATTTTTTGAAGTTATTAGTTCTCATGGGATTGGGATCATTATCTGCAACATGTGAAAATTAATGAAATCTAATTAATTTCTATCTTTCCATCTGAAAATATCGGTTTTCGTCAGTCAGTGAATATGAATACTCAATAGGTATTGGGTTTGTTGTGAAATGAGACAATGTAAGTCCTAGGATTTGAATACTTCTTCATGGTTTGGACCTTTGCATCAACATTAGTCAAAGGAAAACAAGTTGATTTTTTTGCCTTGTTATATGTTTTTCACACTCGAATAGTGACCATCCTATTTGTCTCTTGTAAGTTGCTACTCTTTTGTATGCCATTGCCACACTAACTATGTGAATTTTATTTTTCAGGAACGAGTTATTATATCCATCCTGTTCATTATATCCTTGCAAACTTATGCATGTAGGCCTTTTCTCATCATCTGCCCGCCAACTTCTCTCTCAATATGGGAGTCAGAATTTCATCGCTTGGCACCTTCCATCAATCTTATTGTCTATAACGGGACCAAACATGTTCGGAATACGATTCAAAATTTAGAATTTTATGAGGATGGTGGTTGCATAATGTTTCAAGTGCTTGTTTCACATGTTGATGTGATTCTTGAGGTAAATTAGTATCTATTTGTAATTAGCAATTTTATTATCATTTTAATTTAAATGCTTTAATTGACCACTTCATGCCCTAGAATAATGCATCATATGCCTAAACATATTTTTGTTCACAATATGACCTGTAATTAATGAATTCAAACCTTTTGACATGACCCTGATATAATATACAGGATTTTGATAAACTAGAATGTATTGGCTGGGAAGCTCTGTTTGTTGATGATTGCCGGAATTCTAAAATATCCAAACATTTGGAATTTCTTAAACGCATTTCTACTGGATTCAGGCTTCTCCTTCTTAGTGATCTGGTGAAAGTAAGTATTAATATCATCCCTTATGAAGGCACGATTCTGTTCTTGTCAACTCTGTTAATGATTTGTTAACTCTTGAACAGGATAAGATTGCTGAATACCTCAACCTCCTCTCATTTCTTGATTCAGGAGACAAGAACTCAGCATTTGCAACTACTTCTGTCTCAAGTGATGCTATTGATACACTTACTTCATTGAGAGAAAGATTATCACATTATGTTGCATATGAGCGGAAACCTGACTCTTCAAAGTTTTTGGAGTACTGGATTCCTGTTCACCTTTCTAATGTGCAGCTTGAACAATATTGTGTTACTTTGATTTCAAGCACTATGTCTCTTCGTTCATGCTCAAAAGATCTTGTGGGAGCTCTTGGTGACATTCTCATCTCAGTTAGGAAGGTTAGCCTTCAATTACTATTTATTAACATCATGGGAATTTGATAATTTATTGGAGTTTATATTTCACAGTTCTTGTTGTAGTTCATTAGCATATCCAAAGTTTTTTCACAAATTCTTTTTTTTTTCTTTTATGGCAGTGCTGTGACCATCCTTACCTTGTTGATGAAAATTTGCAAGGTTCACTTACAAGAGATCTACCAGCTACTGAGTACTTGGATGTTGGAGTAAACGCAAGTGGTAAGCTACAAGTACTTGACAATATTCTTCAAATGGTTAAAGACCGAGGGTTAAGGGTGATGATTCTTTTTCAGGTTTGTGATATATAATCTTTTAGGCTTCTCTCTGTAACTTCTGAATTCTTTAGGTCAGAGTGCTTGCACTTTGGCATTCATACAATGAAAGTGTATGTACTGTGCTAGTTAAGATATTGATTCTGTCTTTATGTGAACATGATGTGCTTTATTGTTACATGCTATATGATTATCTGGTTAAAATTGTTCAAATTTACTGGAGATAATGTTTTGGTTGCGAGACAAATTTAATTGTTGCATTAACATTTTAAGTTGAATATAAGTATCTTGTAATTTGTTTAACCAAGGTTTAATATTATAATGTACACTTTCATTCTGTATTGTTAAGACCAAGAGTACAGGCTGTTTATTGCTTAAATCAAGTAGTTTATTGTTTTATTCATCTAAGATATTGTTACTAACATAATTGTTTTTCTAAATGTAAGTGAAAAATCAATTATTTACTTAATTTTGGTAAATTTTACTTTCATAATTTGGATCCTAGTTCTATGTGTTTCTTGTGGGCCACATGAGTAATTTATTGGCTAGCGAATGGAGTGCAAAACATAGGTTAGACAATGATGAATGAGTATTTGCAAGTATTCAATTTCTTCAATTTTCTATTATTGGCTTGCTATGCATTTCTTGCTATCTTTCTACAAATGGCTGGTCACATACATCAAAATTTTAGAACAATTGCAGAAATCTGAAGCAGATCTATCATTACATGCTTAGCATGGTCAGCATTAAATTACAATTCAATACAAAGACGCCATTTTTCTGTAAAATTAGGAGGTTCCTTAACACTACTTAATGTAGTTTTCAGACGATATCATGTTAATTGAAAGCGGTATAAATAGATCAGTTGAAGCTTGAATTGCAGAGAGAATCTCAGATAAATAATTATTTTAAATTGTGTATAACTAGAATTGAATATAGGGAAATGTAGTTTGGATAATAAGGAAAGAAATGAGGGAATTGAAAAGATGAATGCACATGGATTTAATGTAAGACCTTTAGATATCTTAGATCTATTATTGAACAAGAAAAAGATATTGATGAAGATATCACTCATATGATAAAGTGTGAGCATTTAAAACTAGGAGCTTTTGAAGCTTGTGTAATCAAGGTATGCCTTTATGCAGCAGGTGGAATTTTATAAGTACGAATTAACATACTCATGCATGACAGCATGACAGTGTTAAAAAAGTCCATCTAATGGAGATGAGATGCTAAGATTATGTGTAAGTCATTAGAAAATACCAAGAGTGAAGTTGACCAAAAAGTCTTGAAAGAATCCATATACTTTTTAGCCACAGTCATGCCTTCTGCATGACTACCTATCAAAATGAATATCCTCAATGTAGAGAATCTTAATAATAATACTCGGAGGAACTGATTTGGACAAAAATGAAAGATGTTGGTAATAACTTTATAACTTTTTAAAGCATGGACAAGAAATCTGGAGATTATAAATGGCTTTCTTCAGTTTGTATACTCATTCTTTTAGCCACATGCCCTAGAGGTTGTTCCAATCATCAGAAAAAATGACCTTTTTGACATTCATTTGACACATTTCAATCTGATTGGCAAGTGATAAAATAACACACCTCCATATCAAACTTATTGTCTTGCATTGAAAGATTGAAGAAGAAAACTGAGATCGTATACCAAGCTGAAAGGAAAAATATTGTAAATCACATGTAGAAGACTCAGATGTAACATTCAATCATTAGATACTCCATAAGGGACTTAACCCATAATTATATCTCTAAAATTCTTAACATTATTTTAGCATTGCCACTAGGGCCTTATGTGGGACTCGAGGAAATTCTCTCTTCTTTCTGACCTCACTAGAATTGAAATGTTGATTTTGATGCCATGGGAAATTTGAGTCATTCCAATCGCATCAAACATAGCAATTAGGTTGAGATTATCTTAATATTTAATCATGCCCAGGCGGATGCCACCTGATTATGTGACTAAGGGGAGGACATTATCTCTTATTGTTTCAGTAATCAAAGGTCAAATAAGCAGTAATGATTTGTCAATTATTTCAATATTTTGTTGTTGATGTTACTGCAAGTTTTAGAAACTCATTCATAGTCATTTATTCTTTTTATGCCTTTTCAATGCAACAGACCATTGGAAGAAATGGAAAGATTTCACTTGGTGATATATTGGATGACTTTCTTCGCCAGAGATTTGGTGCTGAGTCATATGAGCGTGTGGACCGGGGATTAGTCATGTCAAGGAGAATGGCTGCGTTGGACAAGTTCAATGATAGGACAAGTGGAAGATTTTTTTTCTTAATTGAAAATCGTGCTTGCTTACCAAGCATTAAAGTGGCATCTGTTGATGCCATAATTATCTATGATAGTGATTGGAATCCATTGAATGACCTACGTTGCCTCCAGAAGATAACCATTGAATCACGGAATGATCAGATACTTGTTTTTCGTCTTTATGCATCCTTTACAGTAGAAGAGAAACTTCTGGTGTTAGCAAAACAGAACATGCTACTTGACAATAAAATTGAGAACGTAAGCCCCAATGTCTGCCATTCACTGCTTAGTTGGGGTGCCTCAGATCTATTTCGTAAACTAGATGAATTTCATCAACTAGACAAATCAACTGAAGATTCCTCAGATAAAATGCTTCTGATTAATGATGTGTCGGAACTGTTATCAAATTTACCAGACTATGCATTGTGCGAATGCTCTATTATAGTGAAGGCCCAGCAAAATGGAGGATCTTATTCAAGAAACATTATTTTGGTTGGTGAGAAAGAAGGAGCATCCTCCTTGGATAATGATCCACCATGTTTCTGGTCAAATTTACTGGATAGAAGGTATCCTGAATGGCGATACGTTTCTGACCCACTCCGTAGTCATAGAAGTTGCAGAAAGGTGCATAATTTGAATGATTCTGCAAAGCAACCTGAACCAGAAAATGATGAACTAAAAAGGAAGAAGAATAAGGTAGTCAATGGTAGTACTGTTGGTAGAATATCTTCAAACAGTTTGCTTCAAGGAAGAGAAGCTGAAGACAAGAATACATTGTTGTCTGGAAATCCAGTTCAGCCACCTAGTAGATCATTAACTAAGACAGCGATAGTTCCTGATAGCTTGCTAACAAAGACTGGTATTGCTGTATTATTATTCCATTAATAATCTTGATGGGTAGTGTTTTTCATCTTTTATGTGAACCTTTGTTAATCTCCTTTTATTTTGTGTGGGTGGGATTCAGTTGTTGCAGAAGTTCATTCTACAAGTCAACAAAATTCGGTGCTGCACAGGTCTCCAGTTTCTGGTGGTACTTCAGATGATATTCCTCATGAAATTGACTCAGAAGTGGGAGAAAAATTATGCACTACTAAGGGGAACCTCCATCTCTTACTGAAACCACAGTTATCAGAACTGTGTGAGATATTGAAACTTCCAGTAAGTAGTTTGAAACTTTTGAAAACTGATAAGTTTCAGCAATTGTAGTAGCTTATGGAGACTTTGCATCTTTTCTAAAATATATATCGTTCATATTCTTAGTTCAATTAACTTGCACTTCATTTTTCCATCCTTCAACGTTAATTAAAATCATCAGTACTCTATTGCTTTAAGGACACTAACAGCTCATCTGAAAACACATTCCCACTAGAATAATTTTGGTTTGTTATCACTATCTAATACATGAGCCATAGAAAGAATGGCAGTACAATAGAATCCATGGTTGTTAAAAGACTGATACAAATACGGATCGCCTATGCTGGATCGGTGTCAACAAAGGCTGATTCAATTATTCCTAAGAAATTGGTATTTAAAAAAGATGAGAAGTTTAGAAAAAAATTAGAGTTCAATGAAAATGGTTAGAAATTACTTAGGTTTCACTAGAAAATGAAGGGAATAAATTCAAATTTGGTCATATTAAGAGTGAAATTGGATGGTGTCGACTTAAAATTGTCCAATTGAAATAATTATTCAAGTATTCTAACATTCTCGTTCATCCCTTCTTGATTCCTAGTGAACCCTCACAAGGGGGGAGTTACCAAACATAAAAAAATTTTATTCGATGATACACAGTCTTAAAATTGCAGAAGTATATCGTGTCTAGGTTGAAGAAACACAGTCACTAAAGTAGTAAAAGTACAGGACTCAAAAAAACTCTAACTTCAATAACAATAGTGTCTGGTAGCAGCAAAGGCAGCAGTATCCCTAATAACTTGATGCCACTACTAGTCTCAGGATGATCTGAAGTCTAGTTTAAAAGTACAATTACTAACAAAATTGGTAAAAGGGCCTCCAAAAGGAAATCAACTAAAAGATTAGTAAAGTGTATAAATAAGAAAGGTGAATGCAGATACATTATAACTTCTGATATATATTTATCTCTATGATGTGCCAATTTCTATCTCAAACTTTTATGTAAACTCTTGCATGGAGAAACTGCTTGCTATGCCATAAAGGGTTGTATAGGGTGGCATCAGCAGTTCGGTTGGAACTAATGACCTTGTTGACCTTTGAACAGGGGTTGACAATGCCCTACCACAGGCCCATGATCTCTAGTTTTGCGATTTTTGATTTAGCATCGCCTATTTATCACCAATTCACATCGTTATGGTTCATTTGGTCTTGAATTTAGTAATAATAAATACTATAATCCCTATATGTGATGCAGCATTATCGCTTAATAGTTGTTCAATCCTTTATTAACCATAAGCATGATTGGACCTAACTATCATTGATTTAATCTTTAGTGTCAATGGCTTTGATATAAGTTTGTAAATGAGAAATGTAACTATTGGAGCTCTAAATGCCATTTTTGCATTTTACATTCATGGGAGGTGTTTAATTATGTTTATGGATTAATTTTAAGTTATTTAATTAGTAGGATAAGGTGAAGCTGCAATGAATGTTTAAATGCAGAGAGAGATTACAATGGTTTGAGCATGTTGTAAATGACTAATAAATTCTATATTTATACAAATACAATCAACTAAGTAGAAGGTGTGAGGAGTAGAGGGAGATTAAAGAAAACTTATTGTAATCACTTACGCAAAGAGCTTAGTGGACAGGTGGGAATAAGAACAACATAGTGTACTCAAAATGATGGGAAAACAGAACTTTGTTATAGGTATTGTATTAATGGAAACCATAAATGTTACAAGATACATCTCAATGTGTCCATAAACATGGATAATTATGATGAAAATTTTTTACCAGTACTTGTATTTGCATTAGGTTTGATCATTATACTTGCAATCATCTAGGATATGCAGGCACCAAGCAAAATGCCATCGCGCAGACATTACTTTTTAGGTGTCCCAATGTCTCTGAACAAAGTAATTAGAGATACTGCATAGCAGTTGGTAGGGATCTTACTAGACGAGACTGGTAGTTATGTACCAATTACATAATCTACTTTATCATACATGACCTAAGATTTGATGCGTGACTAACTGGTGAGGTCATCTGCATGATTGTTTGTGTTAGATTGAACTGTAAGTGCAGCTCCAAATATCGCAAAGAATTTAGATTTAATATTACTAAGATTTCAGTACTGACTTCTTCATGTCTTGGTTCATGTTGCTAATGTTCTTTAAAACTAAAATTTGGTTAATTCTTTCACTGTTCTTACTGGGAAATTTTACTTGCAATTGGGGAACCTCCAAATTCCTTGCTTCTGAAGTTGCATATACCCTCTTGGTGTCATGATCCCTACACCCTATGCAATAATTATCCTTTTTCTTGGATTGTAAGTAGAAACATAGCCACATTTGACTGCTACAGAGTACCTCTTTAGTCATGCCAAAACTATATTTAAATCTGATAGAAGAAAATGATGGTTTATGAGGTTTATTTCACAGCATGAGGCAGAATAGAAAAGTATGACAGAAAATGAGTTTCAATGGTAAAATAGGGGTTTATTTATACCTTTTGATTTATATTAAGCAGTTTCATGTGGTTTCTTTGTTGGATGATTTATAATTGCAGGAGAATGTGAAGGATATGGCTCAACTTTTTCTTGAGTATATAATGCATAATCATCATGTCAGTCCTGAACCAGAAATAATCTTGCAGGCCTTCAAGATCTCACTGGTCAGAACAACCTTCAATATCTTTATTTACTGTTGAAAGTATGCTTGTGCTTTTGCTGCACTCGTATATTTCAATATATATATACACTTTGTTTGTCTTCAGGTTTCTTTTTCTGAATGTTATTTTCACAGAAGCAAAAGAACTCATGGACTAGAATTTTCTTATCAGAAATGGACTTGGATCCATTAACCAATTTTTTTCTTCTGTTCCCTAAAAAGTCAAGCTTTAGCTTGCCTGACATCTATTTCATGTCTTAGGTACATATCATGGGGACTTAGATTTGTGCTTGCTTCCTATAATTTGTAGAAGTGTGGTTGAAGATTTGGTCTACACTATCTCCACACGGGTGTCTATTAAAGTGTGTGACGGTTGTTTTTAACATTCTTACATGAGATCAATAAACATGCAACACATGCTATGAAACACTTCTTTGATTCCGATTTTAACCTGATGTTTAATGCATATATTTTGTAGCTCCTATCAAACTTTTTTAATCAAATAAATTAGATTTCATTGCTGGCCTTTTATGAGATCTTGAGTATCTCTGAATCTGCGTACTTTTAGAAGTCAAAATTCTCCATATGCTTTCTGTATGTAAATCTGATTATTTGTTCAAAGTTTGTAACCTAGTTTTTAGTTTTTATTGTTTCTCACCACAGATAAGAGATTAATTTGATCTTTACAAACAATGGATTGACCCAACAAATCATATATTTAGTAAAACGAAGCTGAACTCTGCAAAACATTTATCTTGGATCCAACACTTCTCTTAGTTTAATTTGGTCGTGTTGATCTTGTACTTGGTTCTTTTGTTATTGTATACTTTCCGCAGTATGTACTCTTTATCTGACTTATGAAATTTGCTTTTCTTTGGACCTTGAAAGTGTTGGCGAGCTGCTTCCTTCTTGAAGCACAAGATTGACCATGGGGAATCATTTGCACTTGCAAAGAAGTTCTTGAACTTCACGTGTGATGAAGAGCAGGTGTCTAATGTTTATTCCAAATTAAGAATTCTAAAGAAGAAATTTTCACCGAAGGATGGGGCTTCAAGGAAAAAATCTGAGCCTGATTTATTAAAGCATCGACCACCTTCATATGGAGCTGATCTTACTGAAGAACGAGTCTTCAAGATGTCATTAAATGCTTCAGGGCATGTTTCTGAACTCGAGAAAGGTGAATCTAGAGAGGATCTAGAAGGACATAGTGTTCTTGAACAACTAATGATGCCAGAGCAGGAGCAAGTACCTACATATGTGACTCATACAGGTTTGCAGGACCACCCTGGCTCTGGAAACGATGAGTCTATTAGAAATCAAATTAATTTGATTAACAAAATTTGCTCAAGAAGGGAAGCAGATCTCTTTGTCAAGCAACATAGAGAAGAATTAGATTTCAACATCTACAAGGAAAAGTTGGAGATGAGTCTTAAAAAGGAATATGAGAAAAGGATTGAACGTTTTCTAGACTTGGTCAATGATTCAACTGATAAAGACAACAATATTGGATTATATTCAGAAAAATTTTCAAAAAAAATGGCTGCATTTAGTAAGCACATGAGTTTGCAATATCAAAAACTGAAAAGTATGCAGTCTGTTGCAAAGGATAAGGAGTGTCAGATAAAGAATCACAGGTTGGAAGAAGCCAAGACTGGTAAATTAGAGGCTGTTAAATTAGTGGAATTTTTTCAGAATATTCCATTGTCAGATTCTGGATTCACACTGGAGGAGTTCAAAGTAGTGGACCAAGATGATTCTCATGATTGGTTGGAAATTGGAACATATGACTCTAGCACAACTGTGCCTTTTCAAAATGAACAAACTGGCAATGAGTTAACGGCGTGCAACTTAGTTAGCACTGAACTGCCTTCAAAAAATCTTGAAATTGCTGCAGTTTCTTCTCCTGGAGTAGCTGGTTGCATTTCAGGTCAATATGATACATTTAATTCTCAGTCCAACAGTGTGGATGATGTACTTAGAGATATGCCTTTGGAAGTTCCATATAGTGTTCCATTTTCAGATACAATTGACATGCACGTGGATACTGATGCTCTTGCTTCTGAGTTACCTATCATGGACATAGTGACTAATGTGGTTGATGTTATGCCTACCAATCGCGGAACGGCAGCAACTGACAAGCAGGGCTTTAAAGAAGATTCTGAAAGATCATACTTGAGTACATGCCCATCACAAAGCGCTGATCAAGACACACATATGGACAATGGTGAGGGTGCATGCTTGGCAACTTTCTCTACAGAGAACCAGGTGAACTTTCATTAGTACATTTTGGAAATTGGTTATCGTCAAGTCAGTTTGTGTAAGACTAATTAGCAAAACAAGTCTCATTAATTTCTGATTTCTTAATCATGGCATTTTTGTTAACTCAATTTTTTTCTTGATTAATTGAACAAACTGCAGTCATGATGCAATCGACAAAAGGCAGTGCTTCATTATATGCTAAATCTTGGCAAGTTAACTATGAAGCAAATTGAGGTTTTGTTGTTCTGTTGTATGCAATATTTAGGTCATAGATGACATGGTTGCTCTTGCAGGATGTCATGCATGGATGCACCTGCATTATTTCATTCTGGCTTTTATATGTTCGAAGCAATATGCATGTTTGGTCAAACATGCTGAAAATTGTTGCAGATAGTAACTAGTAACTTAGAAAATCTCTAGAAACTGCAATGTCTATTTCACTTAACCTTCATTTTCTTTCTTCTGTATAGCAGAAGCAAAGTTGTTTTGATAGAATCACATGATCAAATTTTTGCATTAAGCACTAATTCTGACAATATTCTATGTCTGGTTGTGCACCAGCAGGAACGTTGTATAAATGAGCATGAAAGGACAGAAAATTCACCTGTTTTGGACGGCCAAGGCATTGGGTCTTCTCAAGAAATTCCCACATCAAATTCATCTGATTTTCTCACCTTCCAAGATGAACTGACTACTAATAACATTTCTGTCTCAGATTATTTTGACAATCCACTGCCTCTTGGTAGATTCCCTGTGTTTGCACACTGTGAAGATAGTATAGCTGCATCTGGAATTCAACAAGAGCCTTGTGGGCAGATGAGGGGTTCTTTGCTAAATGACATGCCAGTGGCAGAGCCAGTTATGCTATCTTCTGATCTTGAGCAAACTAATCATTCCTTCATCCCCCAGATTGTAGATCGTTCAAATTTACAAAATTCTCATATCACATTGCAAAGTGGCATTGGAGATGTAGCAAATATTTCTAAACCAGAATCAAATCTTTATCCCCTCTTTCCTCTTATACAATTAATGCCAACTCAAAATCTTCAACCAGAACCACTGAAGAACGAGCTAGCAAGAATACGGATGCATGAGGATAAAATTGGCAAGATGCATGAGGATATGGTTTGCTTTCTATCAGTTATTTTAAATGCTTTTCTACATGACCTTTTTACTCATGATAACATTATGTTTTTTTTTTCTTTTCAGAAATTGAAACTCAAACTTGAGTATGAACAAGAGTTGCTGAAGGTACAGAAAAAATATGATATGCTTCTTCAGGATGCAGAGTCAGAATATGTGCGGAATAAGGAGATTCTTGGGACCATCTATGGTAAAGTGTTCATGAATCAAGTTCTAGCAGAAGAGTTTAGGGTCAAATTCTTCGTGAACAAAGGGCAGTCTTCTTTGACCTCACAAGGTAGAATACTTAGCAAAAACTCTTCAGTTAGGAAAGTATGCACTGTGGATTGATGTTCTTACTTAACTTCCTCGTCTTCCAAGTTTATGTACATACTAAATCCTACCTTCCTAGTTCTTAAAATTTTGAACTTAATTCAACATAAATATGACATTGTACTTATTATGTGTATGCCTGCAAAGATGAGTAATACATTTTATTTTATTTTTTCATTGGCAATGAGTTGCTGGTGGAGAAAATGCAATGAAAATTATCATCTGCCAGTGGCCAAATCCAATTTTAGGAGCACTTTTGCTTTAGCTTCTAATGTGGGTAAAACTACCCATGCTAATCTTGGATGGTTAAACGGAAGATGTGTGCACTTTAGGCTGGATCACTGTAGGAAGAGGGTTCAATCCATGTGCTTTAAATTGTCAATGGGAGCTTAGCATTTGTCCATTGGGCTCAACAATGATGCATTTGCAGGTGGCAACACCACATTTGGTGGACAGTCACTTCAAGGCCTATAAAAAGGGGCTCTTGACAAACTAGGGAAGAAAGTTACTCCCTACTTATAGACAAATAAGTTTTCTCTACTTATGGACGTCTCTATCCCCACTTTAGCTCACGTACTCCTTGTAAATCCACTTCCATCCAAGATGCCACCTCCACTCATTTAATCCCTCCATGTTCTCATTTATAGTTCATGCAAATTGAACTCACATTTGCCGATCTAACCTGCTTCAGTCAAATCCAACCCATTTCAAGGTCCGAGCTAGATTCCAAAAGATACTAGACTACTATAACATAACAAATTTTCCCTTTTAACAGTTTCATTTTTTGAAAAACATTGAACAGGAAATGAAATAGACTGCATGATATAGGCATTACTTAGGCGGGCCTTATACACCGTTAAAATAAGAAGGTACCCTTCTTGAATCTACATACACCATTTATATCCTTTACAGTTTTCAATAATGGTTAATGTTTATTAAGCTTGAATCCTATTTTTCCTTCTACACGTATCATCCATCCCATTGTGTACCCTCTTCAAATAGGTTGTGAAGATCTCCACAGCTATGACATGGGCTAAATATGTTTTATTGAAGTTGCAATGTTCTATGTTCACAGTCCCATATGGACAACTGCTTTGCTCAATGATGTGCATATATTGATAGGGCATCCTCCTGAATGACTTGAGCTAAACTCTGAGGCAAAGCTGTGTACCCTCTTCAAATAGGTTGTGAAGATCTTCACAGCTATGACATGGGCTAAATATGTTTTATTGAATTTGCGATGTTCTATGTTCACAGTCCCATATGGACAAGTGCTTTGCTCAATGATGTGCATATATTGATAGGGCATCCTCCTGAATGACTTGAGCTAAACTCTGAGACAAAGCTGTACTGCATGCTAGGTATAGAAGGATAGCTACTGAGAACCAGTTTGCGGTCACTTAACCTTTACTAAGCTAGGGCCTTTACCAAGGACTTGTTGACAAAATTGGTTCTGTTACTAAGCTAGGGCACTACCTTCTCTTTTAGTAAACATATTTTCTTGCTACCAGGACCAAATGTTCATCGGCCTGTAGATGCACTGCCATTTTTAGTTTTTGGTGCTCAATTTGTGAAACTAATCGTTTGTAATTGTTTAAAACTCTTCTTTACATTGAAGTTCTGCAAGCCATACTAGGTTGAGTATTTTGAAAGTAGTCTCGGTTGTGAAATCACCTGCTTTTGTTCTAATTTTGAGACAGTTAAATGTTCACATTGTACTTGTTACTTTGTGTAAATTACAGGCCAGCGATCGATGCATCATTTACTTCAGGCTTCCCAACCTCAATTTGTACAGAGGGCTGCATCATCGGCAACTTCCGTGTCTAGCTCACTTCCAGTTACTCGTCCAGCAGCTGCTATTGCAGTTACTCACCCAGCAGCTGCAAACCTTCCTCCAGATTTGCTTCTCTCAGCGGCTAACTCACTTCCAGTTACTCGCCCATCAGCTACAATTCCACTTCCAGTTACTTGCCCAGCAACTGCTAACCTGCCTCCTGCTACTCGTCCGCCAGCTTCTAGTACACTTCCAGATACTCACCAATCAGCTTTACAATCAAAATTACTTGCCTCAGTAAGACTCCGAGCTCCATCCATCCCTTCTGGTCAGACAGTCCGCAGTACATCTTCAGTTTTCTCAAGTAATTCCGTTCGACCTCACTTTGGCTCCATGCTTCCTACAAGAACAAACATTCAAGGTGGAAGTGAAGCACGTGCACCTGCTCCACATCTCCAACGATTTAGAGCCAATGCATCACTGACATCTCCGAGTATCGTTCATACGAGTAGGACTAGTCAGCATTACCCTGTTGCCAATATCGGCTCAGCCACCATGGGACAGGTTGCAGCTACCGCTAACCTACAACCGTGTTTTGTGCCAACCAGTGGATCAGGACAACCTGTCGTTTTGAATTCTTTACCCGTTTGTCAAGATGTCTCTTCACCTAGCACTGGATTGCCCCTGGAAGTTAGGGATACAAGCGTTGGAGCAAACCAGCAAAGCTTGTTTCAGATAGCTGATTCAGTCCCAATGTTTGATGGAAGTTCATCCAATCTTCCGTCAAGAACCTCTGGTTTGCCTCAGTCATCTGCCGACGTTGGTAGGCACAGTGCTAACTCTGGTGTTGTATGTATATCAGATGATGAGAGTTGAATGCTGTCAATAAGGATTCTTAATTCTAGTTACCTGTCTCCGAATTCTATATGCTTCTGTAAATAACAGGTAACAACCTCGGCTTGACCGACTCACCATTTTGAGTTCAGAAGATCAGAAGTTAGGTTAGGTTGGGTAGGTTTTGGTTAATCTTCTAACTTGGCTTTTGTGTTCAAGCAATGGATCAGAATTTTATCTATTCGTTCCCACAACCCTGTTTTGTCATCATTGTTATGGATACCTGTAACCAAGAATTTTGTAGCCAAAATTGGCATTATTCGCCGCAACTTAGCTCGATACACATTATAATCTATGTATTTACAAATTTCTGGAGCTAGTCCAACTCAAAAGTGGTGCAGAATGTGTATATGTAAAATGTGCACCTGCTAAATGATTGAACACTTCATACAATAATGCATTATTACTAGATTGCTGTTGACTACTAATTGCCTTGGATGAACCTTCACCATCAGCTGGCAAAACACATTCCATTCTAAAGGTAATTTGCCCTACAAAAACTAGAGGATTTATTTTTCTGGTGAATGTTGTAACTAATGTATCTTGGTTTTACTGGTGGCTAATTTTGATCTTTTAATCCCTAATTCTTTATATTTGTTTTTAGAGCCGTTAAATGGGTCGATCGATGGTGGGATGGATTAATCCGTCATAAACCCAACCTTTAGTGGGTAGAAGTGAGCGGATCTATCATTTCGGTAAGTTGAAAAATTTTCAATCCAATTCAACCCAAAGTGGATTGCGGGTTAGGCGGACCGGCTAGCGGGCCATAATTTTATTATATATCAAATTTGATTTATAACTATTTGATCCTTTATAGTACAAAAAGAAGTTATTTTAATATTCTCTCTACTCTTCTAGTAACATATGACGTATTGTGTTTGATATTTTATTTTTTTATTTTCTTTAAATTTTCAATTAGTTGCTTTTTAATAATAATTTTTTTTCTTCCAATTTCTCTTCTTTATCAATCTCGTCTCTCTGCAGTTGAATTCAATTAATTGCTTTTAATATTTAGAGATTTTATTTTTTCGTGCATTCATTTTTATTGATCATTGTGGCTAAAGATTGTATGCCCCTTCTCAAATACAGAATGACTCTGTTTTGAACTTAAAATGTTGTATTATTATGTCTCATTTAAAAAATATGATTTTTAATTTTTTTCAATCTGAGGGTCAATTTAAGTCTGTCGTGGATTGGTCTGTTTTAACTCTCAATCCATATAGATTGATCTTTTTAGGCCTACGACAGATTTAAATTGATAAATTTTAACTCAACTCTCTTAAATTATTGGCAGAGTGAGCCAATCCGACGAATCTAATAACAGCTCTATATATTTTAACTATTTGATCACATGCATATGTAATTTCAAATAATACTATTAATCAAAATTATTTTAACTTGTTAAAAGGTAGTCTGCTCAGTTGGATGATCAGTACGGTTATAAATTTATTGTAAGAAATAAGGATTAATTTTTAAAAATTATAAAGTATGTTTATCCTTCTATTATGTTAATATTTTTTAATGATTTATCTTTTTACGAGGATTCACAGAGATTATTAAGTCGATGATTTATCACGTCAATTTAGAAATATATTTGCAATTTTAGCAAATGTCATTCTTAAAATTTATTTTTAGAATATGTTTGTTTGATTTGCATTTCTTTATATTCAAATATCACTCCATATAATTTCAAAATTTATAATAAAAATACACTCGTTAAACCCAAAAAAAAGAGATTTCATATTTATTATTTAAAGTCAAATATTCTGTTTATTTATTATTAATACCGCAATTTTTAGCAGATGGGAAGCGGCGCGCCGTCCCACTCCTTCAAGCACTGGAGCAATGGATCGATCACCTTCCCCTCGCAAATGGCGTCGAACACCTTCCCGCACTCCTCCCCCGGCGACCGCACCTTCTCCCCAGTCAAGAACTCGGTCCCGAGCTCCTCCCGTACCAGCCGGTATAGTGGATGCGATCGGCACTGCGAGATCCTGTTGGGGATTGCCGCCCTACCGCCCTCCACCGCCGCCCTCGCGGCCTCCACCTCCCTCGGCAGCAGCTGCCTCAGCTCCTCCTCGAACGCCGAGATTTTCTTGAAGATGGCGCTCCCGGCGTCTCCCTCCTTCGCCTCCTTCTCCTCCTTCAGCGCGTGCTCCACCAGCACCTGCCGCAGCTTCCTCATCAGCGGGTACGCCGCGCTGCACGGGTCGTCGGCATAGGTGAACACCTGCTCCTGCTCCACCGCCTTGATGAGGTCCCTCTCGCAGAACCTTGCCGGGTGGAGCTCGCCTCCCGCGCCAACCGTCAGCGTCCGCTTCGCCGCCTGGCTTACTGCTCCCTTGGCCGCGCTCCTCAGGTTCTCCTCCAGGTGGCGTAGGTCGATCGCCTGGCAGAGCGCCACCAGGTAGGTCGCCGACATGAGCTTCAGAATCTCCACTGCCTCTGCCGTCTTCCGTGCCGAGATGAGGCCCAGCGAGTTCACGTCTTGGTTGTGCTGCTCCGCGCTCTGCACGTGGTTCGTCACGGGGTTGCCCAGGAACTGGAGCTCCGAGCAGTACGCCGCCATCGCGATCTCCGCCCCCTTAAACCCATATTCCAAACTAGGGTTCCGCCCGCCGGAGAGGTTCGACGGCAGCCCGTTGTTGTAAAAATCATTGACCAGCTCGGAGAACTGCGCGAACATTAGCTTTCCGATCGCCGCCAATGCGAGGCGAGCGTTGTCCATGGAGACCCCGATGGGCGTTCCCTGGAAGTTGCCGCCGTGAAGCGCTTTGTTCCGAGATACATCAATGAGGGGATTGTCGTTCACCGAATTGATCTCCCTCTCGATCGATTTGGTGGCGGCGCGGATGACCTCGATTTGGGGGCCGAGCCACTGCGGCGAGGTGCGCAGCGCGTACCTATCCTGCTTCGGCTTCTGCAATGGGTCTTGCTCGTGGAGGCTCTTGGCCATTTTCACGTAGGCGCTGCCGTCGAGGATGTGCTCCATTACGGCGGCGGCCTCGATCTGGCCAGGGTGGTGCTTGAGCTTGTGGGTGAGGTGGTCGGTGAATTCCGGCTTCCCTTGCATCACCTCGCAGAAGACGGCCGACGTCACCTCCGCGAGCAGAGTGAGCATGTTGGCCTCGAACAGGACCATCGACGCCAAGCCCGACCCTACAGCGGTGCCGTTCACTAGCGCGAGCCCCTCCTTGGGCTGCAGCTCGAAGAATCCGCCCTCAATGCCGGCGAGCATGAAGGCCTCGGCGGCGCCGACGACCTCGCCTTCCGGGCCGACGGCCTTCGCGTTCGGTCGCCCCGTCAGGATCCCGGCGATGTAGGACAGGGGAACGAGGTCGCCGGAGGCGGTGATGGTGCCGCGAAGCGGCAAACAGGGGGTGATGCGCCCATTGAGGAGGCTGGTGATGGCTTCCAGGATCTCAAACCGGATGCCTGA
>JBAMHZ010444048.1:0-21465 GCA_037177395.1 Alpinia galanga | reverse complement strand
TTAATGAACAATATCAATTGATTATTATTATGGACTTTTGTCATTGTCCATTGAATATATCAATCGAGTGATATTATTTATTAATTGATTGATTTTAAAAAGTTAATTTTTAAAAAAAAAATAACTGAATTAAACGATTTATTATTAATTTGATTGATTCAATTTTATTGAAATTTTTTATAGATTCAATTTAAAAAAAATAATAATTTATTCAATTTTAATTTAATCGGATCGATTATATAGTCCTAGGAACCGTAGCTATCCTTTCCTTCTAAGTCTGTTTTGTCATTATTAGAGATTTTATTTTCTCATGTATCCATTTTTATTAATCATCGTAGTCAAAGACTGTATGTTCTTTCTCAAGTACAAAATGACTCTATTTTGAACTTAACATGATTATGTCTCATTTGAAAAATAAGACTTTTAATTTTTTCAACCCACAGATCAACCTAAGCTTGCACAGTTTGACCCGTCTTAACCCGCAACTTATGTCAGTTGATCTGTTTAGATCCATAGCGGACTTAGGTTAATAAATTTCAACTCAACCCGCTTAAATTATTTGGCGGGACAGACCAACCCGATGAACCCAACCCAAATTAACAATTATGTATATGGAATTGTGGAATATATGTATTTTTGAACTTTTCATACACTAAGATACAAAATTTAGTTACAACCATTCTTAAATTTTATGAATATTCAAGAGAATACATGATTACTTTATCGTTACATCACTTATAAATTTTATAAATATTTAAGAGAATATATGAGCACTTTATCGTTGTATCATAGTTCCGAGTGAGAGAGGAGGGAATAGCTCCAAGTCTATGGTGCAGCAATAAGCCATCTAGCTCCCTCTTAGAAATTTACAATTTAATTTTCAATTACAATGTATTTATAAAATTTCCTTCCAAATAAGATGACAAATTATAAATATTGTAACTGCTAAAACTACCTATACAAATGCAAGTGATTCTTATTGTACTCTGATAATCGATAGAGATCCGTTTAAGTTCTTACTTTGAAAGATTCATAAGATATGATTGATCATCTTCAAGATTAATCGGATAAAAAATTTAAATATCTAATGTTAGTCCAAACAAAAGAGAGAGAGAGAGGAGTCAATCATCTTCAAAATTAATCAGATTAAAAATTTAAATATCTAATGTTAATCCAAACAAGAGAGAGAGAGAGGAGGGAATAATACAGTGATGACTCAATTATAAACATGGAGTAGAGTTTTATCATTGTAAAACGAATTAATATTCTTCATCATCTTTTTTTTTGTCAGCATGTTTAATTGATTGCTTTTAGCCATACCCCTCATCTAATTATGGCTCATGAATAACCTTCACAGTGGACTGCTGGCAGGAATGCACTGAAAATCAAAACTAGGCTAATTGCAAGTAATCCAGCAAGACAGATGCGTAGCGTTTGATAGTGCAAACAACTAAAGGAGCTACTTGATAATAACAAATCAATTTAAATGGGAACCCAAAATAACAATGTGAAATCTTTAGTGTTCCTCAAAATTGCTAAATTCTTAATAGGAACATAATGAGAGATGACAATTCAAACCTGCTGAGAGCCTGATGAAGAACACCCTTTTGCATATGGTTAGCTCAGTTGGGAACTCCAGGATCCTCATCATGCACTATCACTATAAGGGATTATCTATTCCAATCTCAAACGACACTGTCAACTGTTTGCCAGGGATTTCATGTTAGTGCAACAAGGTGTTTGAACCGAACAACCCACCCACTGTGGAATTTGCAAAGAAAAATACTAGCAAATGACATTTCAAATGAAAATACAATCATACTCTGTAGAGAGCTTTCCCATAGCAGACTAAAGAATTTTATCTTTTCATAATGAAATAAACTAGAATTATCCATTGATAAATAAATGGATGAAAATGATACATGAATGACAGACAAGCTCACCTTTAAACAATAAAGTTAACGTTGGTATGGGAGATTCATACAACCACATTGTTGAGCACTTCATCTTTATTTATCATCTTGGCGAAATTGAAGATCAAGTAGTAATTCTTGTTGCAACTCAATATCACAGCCAAAAGAGCACCCGATCAAATCAAATTTGTTTGCAAATATGATCAACAGGACCAGAAACAAAATGGAACAAGAAAAAAAAAAAAGTAGCTTACATAAAACCACCCCTTGATTGGTGATCAATGACCAATAAATAAATCTGAGTCCAAAGTATAACACAATCACTGACACCTTTCCAAAGACAAGTAGAATTCCCTCAATAATAATCATACACTATACACTCTATGCCCGACTGATGCTATGCTTGGGAAACAATTCCTCAAACAATAGCCGCTCCATGAAAGACAGATGACTCGTTTCTCACTGTATCATGTAACCAAGAATGGAAAATAGGGGACAACTTCACATATCATGAAGTTGCTAATTCTACAATAAAGACTTCAACAAAACTTATCAAAGATAACAGCACACGCCTACCATGTATCTGCATCTTGTTTCTCCTATCACAGGAGAACATAAAAAATTTGGAGCCAAAGTACACCATGACAATTATCCGTGTCGCACAGCTGATGGTGGTTTGAGCGCTTTGAGCACTTCGCACCAAAAAGAACCAAGGACAACATAACCAAATTCAGTCTTCGTCCACAAAAGGAATGATCACGACCATAGCAACTGGAAAATTACCAATGTGGCAGACTACCAATATCACTAATTTGATGTGTTTTCTAGCTTCTCTTTTTCAATCTCCACCTTTCTCTGTTCAGCGTGTTGGGCGATACCACTAGCCAGTGCCTGATAGTGGAAGTCCAATGACCTGGTTAGGTTCTGAAATCTAGCAGGATTGGATGATTGCACAGCTGTAGACATTAAGATCAATAATGTCAAATATTTTTATTAAGAACACGTCGAAAAGCATACATCCAACAAGTGTCGTATGAGAAATAATGCTTACCTTGAATAGTATCTATGAAGAAAATGAAAGGGTCCACTTCATCAATTGGTGATTGCAACTCCTCATCATCACTGTAATCATCATCAGAGTCATCATCATTGTTTGGCTGGAACCCTCTTGCCTGATTTTGCAGAAACCACTTTAAAAGAGAAGCAATAAGGGAAAAAGAAAAGAAAAATAGAGGAAACCTCAGAAAGCTAAAAGAAGAAACAGTATAATGCATAAATATTTAAATTCCATGTTTATGAAATTAGTAATGAAAACAATAAAGGACAGATGGGATCAAAATTAGCAATTGATGAGGTCAAGTTCAGGCAGATCAATATATATCGGTATCTGGAATAGATTCTTTGTTGAACCAATCATGGAAAAAGAAAAAGACTGAGGCATAAAATCCTGGAGGATCCTGCCACTCATGTGAGTTATATTTTTTTTTGCATCTCAACGAGGCAGGGTCATGTCAAACATAACAGGTTGTGCATATTACCATTAGGGTAACTCTAAATTGTCATCACTAATACATGCATGCAGTCAAATGTTCAAACGAAAATGCCAACCTATTGGAGGTAAAACGAAAATGGAGACAACCAGAAATAGATAAGATCAAGAAACCTCTGCTGCTAGTTTTTGGAGCTTTTGACTATCGGCTTCATCCCCGTCCTCAGCATCATCTCCCATCTCTTTGTCAGACTCATCCTCATCTTCGTCATCGTCATCAAATCCATCCATATCATCATCGTCATCGGCATCATCCTGCTTGTTAGCTTCTGCTCAAGCATATTAAGGAAAGTTAACCAAATAATCATCTCAAACAACGTCGCTGTTGATATCATCTAATAGCAGATAAAGATTTTAACGTGAAGGGAAAAAAAACAGTAGCAATTCAGGATGGCGAGTTATAAACAGGTGATTACTCATTGAGCTCTGACCCATTTAATACAAACCTGATCACCACCCATTAAATAAACAGGTCAAAATCTTCAGCCTACACAGACATATTTTTGAACAAGTTGACACGTCAGTTACCCATTCAATTAAACGGGATAGATGGTTGTGAATATGACCCATTTAATAAACGGGTCATATGACACAACCCATTAGGATAAACAAATTTAAAATACAACCATATAGCAATCATCTTTAATTGTAAAAAATATAAAAAATAATCTACATGATCTTATGTTATAATATATTATACTATATAATTGTAACATATATATTAAATTATATATTTATAATGTATATAAATTAACTAATATAAATAATTAAATATCTATATATTTATAAACCGGTTAACCCATTTATTTACAAGTCATAAACAGGTGAACCCTTTTATGTGCTGAACACATTTAGGTCGAACCCAAGCCCAGGAAACTGCAGGTCAGGTCAAATCGTGTCAAAAATCAAAGAAAATAACATGTGGCATCAATAAGTTTTATTTATGCAGACTAGCCTACTAATAAATACATATGATGGAAAGATAGACAGAAATAACAACGAACACACAAGAGCTAAGTTATAGCAGAAATATATGCTAATGAATACATCAGGATAAGAAAACATGTATGCTATTAGAAAACTTCTACAACCAAGAAACAATAAGAAAACCAACCATGGTTGAACAAACAAAAAACTGAAACCATAAAAGTATGTCCAGGTAGCTTATGTGCCTTACCAGCAACTTGATCTTTGTAAGAAACAAGAAGATTGAGTGTTGCTTTGAAGACTCGTTCAAATGCTTCTCCTGGCAACTGATCAGCTGGAAGACCCAGAACTGAAGTCAATCCTAAACAGCAAACTTTTTTATCATGTTCCCTGCAATTACAAATGGCTAATTAGTAACCGGACTGATTGACCATAATAAAATGATTCCAACCTTCTAAAATTGGCACGCAAACCACTCTTCTTCACTTCCTGTAGCATCTGGAACCAGAGATTGAAAACCTCCGCAGCAACCCCAAGCTTATGTAGTAGCCCGAGTGTCAATATGGGATTGTAATAAAAAGCATCTGCAATCTGCAAAAACAACAAATCTCATTGCAACATAATGGAGATTTGACCTCGATATCAAAACTTGAGCAATTTTGGCGAATGAAATCCAAGACAATAAGCCATAAGCTCATTATACTATTGCAATATGAATTTCAAAGATGATATGGCACAATTTTTTGAACAAATATATAACTATAGTGAATATTAAGAAAGTCACAGACAATATGATTTTCAGGAAGTACAAGATGAGGAAATTAAAAAGAAAATAATTCAGGTGTCCCTAAATAAAACACCGCGAATGTCACAGACAATATGATCCTCAGGAAGTATCAGAGGATATTTACAAGAAAACAATACAGGCATCTCTCTATGTAAGGCTAGCAAACAATGCCAAACGAAATAATTATTCTTTTGTTATCTGTTAAAATAGATGATAGCTTTACAAAGGGCGAGGAATGTAACCCTGGAAAATTCTATGTTGTTGTCCGTCAAACAAGAGTTTGGTTAACTCCACGAGCAGCGAATTGAGTAACTAAAAAAGTAGACAATGAAAAATCAATATTCCAAAACATAATTATCCACTTTGCATAGCCAGCTGGAACATGCAACAAAAACAAGCCACACATGTAGGATCGTTGAATTGGCTTATAAATTCAGCCTGGCCATTGAGCTTTGCAGAACAAAGTCTCTTCAGCAATAACAGAGTCCTCTACAGCCTTTGCTCTTTTAATTCTGTTTTAAAAAAAAATCTACAATCTCCAATGAGCACCGCTTCAATCACTCACCACTGCAACAAGGGCATTTGGCAATGGTTGCCAGTACAAAAGACAATTATATGCTGAAGTTTTAATCCCCAGTCAAATGATACAATTTTGGTAACATGTTTTAGTACTCAGCATGCTTTGACACACATCAAAGCATAACAAGATGAATTTAGATGAGTTTTACTCTTTAATACACTTTTTAGTTAGTTTATTTACTTATAAAATAAGATTATAGGAATTAGATAATTAAAATAAAATTGTCTTATATTATATAACATAGTTAATATGTGTTAAAGCATGTACAGACGAATTCAAATAAGTTTCTTAATTAAAAAGTTTTTCACCTAGATAAATTCTAATAACTATTAATTAAATAGTTGAATTAGAGATTATTTCTATCACAGTTTACTTCAATGCACGTCTAGATGAGTTCATATAAATTTTCCTCGTAAAATCTTCTTGAAATTGTTTACTTATAAAATTAAATTAAAATTTTAGAGTAAAAAGAATAAATATCACATGAATTCATCTTGTGGTGCATCCTAGCATGTTGAAACGTGCCAAGTGTCAGCATGGAATGATAAAACATGGGTTGCACAAGAGAGATTGCTCTAACCTAATAATATTAGATTTCATCAAGTTACCAAATCAGTACATTTTATCTATGTCAATTAGCACGACACAAGACATTGGACAAAAGTGTATCTAAACAAACTACCACGGCACTTTTAAAACCCAACAGTATTAACATTGAAAGTGACATTCTATTTTAAAGTCTTTTGTATTTTATTTAGCTGTACTGGCATTGTATTTCACATGGTAGGGTCATATATGCAAAATCATGTATTGCTTTATTGTTTAATTAATTGGTCTAAAGCAAACTAGTTTACAAGCTATAACCAAATTAATACTAGGAATAGACGAGAGGTGAAGCATATAACCCATAATCAACGAAATTAATAAAAAGGAAAACATTCCTCAAAAAGAAAAAGAGGCACAAGTGTAAGGGAATTATCTTGGTTTATTAAAGATGATACATTTGCATGGAAGTTGGTGTACCATTAAATACAAAGCTTCACATTCATTGCCTTAAGTATACAATGCTTAAGGGCTTATTTGTAATACATTTATTCATCAATAATATATAAAAATAAAGATGGTTGCCTAGGATTTTAGAGGAGAAAGGTTAATTTTTCTCTCAACATGCTATTAGAGCCTCATCCTTTGCATAACCTATCTCCAATCACCGCTCTGATCATCCATGTGTTCACAAGAGTCCTATCCACGAGACATTTTTCAGCTTTGTCCTTTGTGCAAGTGCCAAACAATGCAAAAACACACCACAACCTTCGTGTGCGTCTTAAATGACACCGACACTCGCTTTGATCTTTGTACAAGTTCAAGGTGACAACGTCCTTTGAATGAGCCCTAAGCATTATTTATTTCTTTGACGACTATGCATCTCCGACGGACAATCTTATTGCCTCAGCATTGGCAGCGCAGAGGCTTCCTCTTGCACAACAGATACTCAAAGAGCACAACCAATGTCCTAATTTGGTCTATTCAGCAGCCGACCAGGATTAAGGCCTAGTTTTCAGACCAGTCTGCTAGTTGGTCCTGCATATTAATTATACCCAATTGCAGCAGCTAATTTTCAGCTCATTTCATCCCATTTCAGTGTGACTTCCCTTTCACGCGAATTCCTATGCTATGAGCTCTCTTCATGTCTATCGTCCTATATACCTCAAGTGGGTTTGCCTATCATCTCTCCACGTGTCATTCCAAGGATTCCAAGCCAGCTTGACCTAGTTTCTCTCTAAGTGCATCATTCCACACATCTAAAGCAAAATCTCTCCTCGCTCTGCTTGCATACCACAAAGACCTCAAGACAGATTAGCCTGCTTCTCTCCACATGCTGCATTCTGTGGACCTTAAACGGGATCAATCCTCCTCTCCCCATGTGCACCATTCCTTGAACACCAAGTCAAATCAATCTTCTCCTTGAAGTTTTTTTTATATGTCTACCTTGTGAATGTATAAAGATGGGAAAAAGATAATCATCCTTAAAAGAGATTTTTTTTCTCTCTCTACTTTGTGACGAGGAGGAGAGAAAATTAACCATCTTTGGCGAGGTTTTTTTTTTCTCTTTGCCTTCCTTTGTGAACAAATAGAGGGGAACAAATAATGAATAAAGGAGGGGGGGAATTAATAGATGAAAGAGGAAATAAAATTAGGAGAAAAAATAATAGGGAAAGGAATTACCTGCTTGAAAAATAAAAAATTCTAAGTAAAAATTGAAAAAAGAAAGAAAAAAAGACCATCACAACCCATGACCTCACGGAGGCTACCGCGAGGTCATGGTACCACTACCGGTGTTGATCGGTGGGCAAAATAATAAATTTTATCCATGCCCGCATGGGTTGATACTTAAAACCATGGTTAGAGGTACAATAAATGTTAAATAACTTTTCATTCTCGTTACATATGTATCCACATGCGCACTGAAATAATTTCAGTGCATATCGATGTATACACTTTTAAAAAGTTTGCAAAATAAACTTTATCTAGAGACTAACTACCCATAGCTTGTTGTGCTCCAACAGGTACCAGAATGTAGATTAGCATTCTCATGGTCACTAGAAAACAAACTCTCCTAGAAACTCAAGAAGTTCATTAAATTGGAAACATGAATAGAAAATTAAATTGGAAACGTGCACAGAAAAATCAAAAGAACATATGTATCTCTCTTTAGAAAGTGGAGCATTACTATGAATTAACCTGTATGAATAAACAATAAACCAGCAACAACACTGGGAATAAGAAGATGTACCGATATTGAATTTCTTACCACTAGCATCAAAAGGCACTTTAAATAAGGCCTCTCTGCTCGATGCAATCGTTCAATGGTGATCCTTAAATAAGGCTCAACCCAGTGATCTACTTGTCCTTTACAATTTTGAAATACAACTTCAAGTAGCTTAGGAGCAGGCTCAATATCAGCATCATCAATGTTTTCATCCGACATTATCTGCATTGAATCACCAAGTGTTTCTTGCCATTAGCATATGAAAAAAATCAGTCCCCACTATGCAACCATTTGACACAGTTGAGTCAGCTGAAAATAATGTAGAATATTAAAATGATATATGTCTTTTTTTTTGTTGTTAACTTACAGATGAAAGAGTTTTCCACAAGCTTTGTTGGTAGTCGGGATCTTTGCATGTAAGAAAATGTGATGTACCCCTGGATATGAAATTGTCCAACGGAACAAGAATATCTTCAAGAAAATAGAACCAGTAAAAACCAATACCAAGGAAACATCATGATGTGCAAATAGGAATGAAACTATTTGCAATGAAAATATATGCAATCATATCAAGGAATAGAATATAAGAATATTTTTCTAAAAATTTAACAAACACAAAGGAACAAAACTAAGATCATAATTGACAACTATATCAGTGTCCTATAATAAATCATTACAAGAAAGGAAGAGAACCGTTATGAAACAATGTAGACAAAAATTGGCATATTAATATATGTTCCTTAACTAAAAGCATAAAGAGGCCAAACAAAAAATCAAGATAATATCCAAGTGACCAGAGACAAATAGACTAGTAACCACAATAATAGAACCCTGATATCCACTGAATAGGTGGATACTGAAAGTAAGCAGATGTTGAAAGCGTGTTAAGATCTATCCATCTAAAAACATCTAGAACATACTAAACTCAAAACATGAATCAAAATCTATATTTAAGAGAAAAGACATGGATGTGATACTACAGGACACATTCATAATGGATATCTGGAAAACCAATGAAATTTTAATAATGCATGAAGAATAACTGATAAAGATTACAAAAGATAACATCAGGAGTGACATGCTAGGTTAATCTTGGTGCTAAAATGCAAAAGACAAGTGTGAAAGAACATGACTCATAAGTGACTTGATACAAAAGCAAAGACTTACTATCAAAGAAATCTATAGCCCAATCTCCAAGTGCATCCACAATTAAAGGCCAAAGGCTCCACATCTCCAATGAAATTGTTGGTGAATAAAATGTCAGATAGGAGATTATTTCCAGAACTTCTTCGAAAACATCTGCAGGAAACAAAGTAGAAGTATTATCGCATTTAAATCTGATATCTAAAGAGAAAAACTAAAGAAAGCTTTTCTGATTTGGATTTTTGGATTTCTCTCCCTTCCACTAAACTATTTTAGGACTGTAAAATAATTTACAGAAACACCCCTAGTTTAAGAATATTCAACATCCTCGTTGGCATAAAACTTGGAGTATGCAACTTGGAAGCGTGCAATTATTCCTGCACTCAAAACCTGGCTTCAAAAACTATAACTATAAAAAAACCATGCTTTTCAAAAATAATTACTCAGTTCAAGACAATCTCAAATATATGAACAATGTTGTTAACTCCTACCAACTCAAATGTCAGAGCCAAAGATTATATGACAATATATAGAAAATGGAACATAGCCCTTCATCAAACGAAGAAAGAATTAACTAGGGGCCTTGGCAGCCACTGTTTTACACATAAGCTAAATTATTCAAAATCAAAATGGTGACTCTGAAAGAGGGAGTTCCCAGCTCTTTTCTGTGTCATTCAATTCAGACCTAGCAGCCAGCATCCATGTCCTTGGATAAACTTATAGATTAAATAGGATTCTGTCTTGAATTAAAGCTACAATTACAGTTATAAGATGTACATCACCATTTTATTACCATATATGGGATCGATGATAGTTTTGGAGTTAAACTAAAGCAATAGGGAATGCATTTTTTGAACAGTACACAATAAAAACAATTAATACTTATTTGTGAGTAGCATAACAATTGGCACTGTCATTTGATGATAAAAACTCAAATGATAAATAAGTTGCAATTTATATAGTTTTGCCATGGAGTGTGTTGTGTTTGTAATCCACATAAATGATATTTTTCAAATCTATCATTATATGGCTCTCTCCCTGCATATGTTTCTCTCTCTTTCTCATTCACACACTCGACAAACATTTACTCTGTCAACCATGATCCCATGTTTAACTTACACTCACTAGCATGTTCAATAAAGCAAAATAGTTACCTTGTCCATCTGTAGTCAACATCTTCCGCAGTATAGGCAATAAAGTAGGCTCAATTTGGACAAAGAGATGGGGAAGCCGGTTAACAGATTCAAGAATTGTGCTTATGGCACGCAAGCATCCAACAGCTGCTAATGCACCTGAGTCATCAGCATCATCATCTGATTCAGACGAGTCCAGACACCTCCAGAATGCAGAAGCCTGCAATGATAATATCAAGAAGGATTTCATAAAGAAACTGAACAAAATAAGTTGTTGTTGATATGCAATCACATTACCAGATTCCGACATAACCCAATAGCATAAGGTGCCATCTCTTCACCAAATCTGTCAACGATGGTCTCAAGAGTTAAAACAAGATCCTCATTCTCCACTTCGTTCATAAGTTTAAAGAATTCTGCAGAGGCAAAATTGCTTTAAGGGACCTAATTGTGAATGTAAAAACTGCAAAGATTAGAGTGTAATATTGCATTGATTAACATTAGAGAGAGAGAGAGAAGTAGAGAGGAAACTACTTAGTTTAAAAGAGCACTATCTATGGTGAATGATCCAAAATAATTTCCCCCACTTTCTTTTATAACTGCAAATCATATACCATATAGTGTATGTGATAAAATAATGTTGGAATAAAATAGCAGGAACATACCATCAAGTAACTGAGGGAGAATTGGGCGTATCTCATTAAGATCTGTAGGAGAAACAATACAATCAGATAATTAGTTGACCTTAACACAAACACTTAGGCCCTGTTTACTAGGAAAGACTAGAAACTAGGAAGAAAGAAAATGGGGGAGAAACAGAGAAATGGAGAAGAAAACACCTAATCTTGTTCACTTTGGGAAGATGGAAAGATAAGACAAGTTCGATAAATAATTTTTCAAACGTATCCTTCCCCAACTTCTATCAGCTTACTCCCTCTCTTCCTTATATTCCTGATCTTCCAGACATCACAGTCTCTAGTGGTCTAGCTCCTTGCCACATCCTTCACCCTCCTCAAGTCTCTAGTGGTCTTCCAGACTTCACACTCCAGCTCACCACCACCAAACATTGGCATATGCCACACACATGAGATCAACACACTAAAAAAGAGCTCACAGAACAATAACTGCTGTTGGCACACAGGTGAACTCTCAATGCCACCCAAGGGAGCTTGCAGTCATGAACAAGCATTCCAGCAACAACAGCTTTCCCTTTGCAAGAGGACCCCTTATGACCTGCACAGCTCAGGGAGGTCACTTCATATGACATTCTCGATCTCACAGAATGTTAGAAAGGAAGAAGATGAACAACCAATGTAATAGATATGCAGGAATAGGGCCCTGATGACAAATAAAAGTTGATCCCTCCACTTTTTTATCTCACATCAACCTTCTCTAAGTAAACAAAATTTCAATATATTAAACCTCTTCTGAACTTAAACTCTTCCTAGATTTTTCTCCGTGTAAATAGGGCCTTGATGACAAGTAAAAAAAACATATTTAATAAACTTACCTACACATGCCTCAACAAAAGCACGCAAAGCAAAGACTGAATCAACACGCACAGGAAGCTCTGGATCTTTAAAGCCAGCAATGACACAATGAAACACTCTGCGGAAATTGTTCTGATCTGAGAAGTTGATATTGGCATATTGCCCTGCAACCCATGCTGCCTGATAGACCAAAAATTAAAAGGATATCAAACTAACCAATTAGCTAAATGAAAGACTTTAATCACAAGAACAGAAGGAAGCTTGGCAGCGTTGACTATTAAAATATAAACTAAAACAATCAAAGATTATCAAGAAGTAGCATTGTGAAATCTATAATAAGTTGTATTTAATTTGCTCAGATAAACGTCAATAAATCCAGGAAATAATATGGAAGATAGTAGATTGACCAAAGGCTGCTGGAGCATAGTATTCTGTCACATGAACCAGCACATCATAAATATAGAACAAGTATTATGGAAACGGAAGAAACAAGCACTTTAGTAGACTAAGTTGCAACATAAAGAAGCCCACAGTGCTTCTAGCATAAAATGAATGCTGTAGGCAATGAATTGTGAACGCGACTATACAATGAAGAAATGAAATAAACTCTACAGCTCCAGTGGAGTATCATAAAGCCAAAGTCAAATGATTTAAAAGTTAATAAAGTTTTAGAAAAGTAACCTTTGCCCGTAGATGACCAACAGGACTCGTGAATTCTGGGAGAACATGTTGAATTAACATAGGCTCAAGTTCTGACTTGTAAGGTTCTGCTTTCTTCAGTTTATCACACAAAGCTCCAATTGCTAAAAGAGCACCATCTTTCTGACGATATGGCTTAAATTCCACAGGTGCTTCATCATATCTGGTCCCCATAAACATGCTTAAATAAAATGTTTCCTTGTGATAAAATTTTCATTATAGTAAAAAATTCATAAAAAAATGTACCTCCTGAAAACATTCACAATGAATTGAATGAACTTTTCAAAGTTTGCCTTCCCACGCTTTCGCATTAATTCACTCACAAAATCCATGGCTGCAGTTCGCGGACTGTATAAATCTTCTATTATATCTGTACAAAAGAAAATAGTATTTTTGCTATTCATCTCATGGTATGAAAATTTAGAGAAAGGTAGTTTCGGTGCCCAGATTTAGTAGCAGGACAGTCTAAAAACTCACCATATCCCTTCCTGACATATTCATGTGGATCTTCAATCCATAAATTCTGATCATTGTCATTGAAACACATGAGTGGAAAAACTATCTCAAAGAGAACAATGTCTAGCTGGGGTTGCAGTAACTGGTACATACTATTCTTCGGAATACTACATAAAACAATGGGAAAAAGGAAATCAATGCTAATTGGCATCATGGATTAGTGAACTTTTATCAGAAGATGACCAAGAGAAGATTTAAAAAACGATTTAAATGCAGAAAATGAAAGAATAATTGCTCCAATATAATTAGTGGAAGCAGCAAGAGAACAATAATTAACAGCTTATCAAAAGTGGAAATGGCATTCAAGTCATAACTTGAATATTCAGAGAGGGAGTGATGTTATATTAACAAAACAAATTAGAGTGTTCTAAATGAATAAAACAGGACATAATCAAAGAAATGTGTAACAAATTCTATAAATCACATTTGTCAGCAAGAGAAAGCTTAACAGAAGTGGAAATGCATGAAAGACATAACCTAAAATATTGAGAGAGGAAGTGATAGCATATTGCTGAAACAAATTAGATTGTTCTAAATGAATAAAACAGGACATAATAAAAGAAATATAAGTAACAAATTCTAGAGATAATATTTGTCAGCATTTGACTAATTTTTTTCATTGCACAAAAAAATATATTAGAATTTTCTATATATATTTTTCCCTAATAGTTTGTCTACATCCTCTTTACTTCACATTCACTGTTTTTATTGAGCTTATTAACATTCTTTGGTGGGGATACAAGTCAAACTTCAGTTTCACATTCCCATCAATGAAATGCTTATTGAATTGGAAAGAAGAAGAGGATATAAGGCAATATCCTACTTTTTCTTCACCGCCAATTTGTACAAGTTAATGGAACCAAATAAAAGATTAAGCACCCAATGGCAAACCAAATAAATGATTAAGCATCCAACTAACAAAAGCCTCAGAATAAACAAGGAACAAAGGAAGGAGACTAAAATGGATATAGCACAAAAAAACATCCAAAGAGTATGCATTGGCCAAGACTTCTGTTTGCGATTTCATTGTGCTAAGGTTCAGAAGATTCTTCCTTGAATTTATTTAGAGGCTTGCAAAACACAACGCATTCTGCAACTATAGATTCAAAGAATATGAGAAATGATGAAATAAAAGATAATGGAAAAGGAACATAGAAGCCCAACAATGCATTTGAAAATGAATATTAAGCATAAAAATGTTGCAAGATGCTATTGCAGCTCAAAAAATGATTTTTCAGTAAAATTATGACACTTATCTCACTGTAACAGGCACAAATTTAGATATACAGCTAAAAGTATATAGCAATCCATTTCGAGTAATAATAACCTGCTGCCGAGATATTGTAGTAAAAGATTGGTAACTCTATCTGGTAAATATTCTCCTATCCGAACAGCATTAAGCATCTGTAGATAACATCCCAAAATCCTTCCAGCATAGTTCTTTTGAAACATTTGAGCAAATGTTTTGCTTTCTGGCCTCTGAAGCTTCACATCCCCAAACCTGTAAGTCTTAAATCACAAGTTAATTGAGAACAAGAAATGGCAAAAAACCTTATTCCCAAACCTGAAATCACCAACCGAGTGTATAAGCGATTTAAGATGTGAATTGTCCACTTTTTGACTTTCCACCATCCCCAAGATTTTCTGACTTCCGGATCGCTAGGTTGGCCATCCAAAGGAACAGGCCTTTCCAAAATATTTAAGAATAGAACCATCCACGATCCAAACACATTGGGATCAAACAGTGGCCTTGGGATTTCTAGCTGAGAAACAAAACATCCCAATGGAGAAAATGAAATTAAAAAACATTTGATAGAAAATAAATATAACTATTTGTTCTTACATATATGGACGACCAGAATATCTTGCATATAAGCTTAATTAGATCAGCCACCTCAATTGTAGGGTTAACAACACGAACAAGTTTATTAAACACATTAAGTATGAGGGGAAATGTCTCTTCTATTATAAGATAAAGTGGTGTCCTCTCTTCATCTGATTTGAACCTAAAAAGGAAGCAAAAAATGATAAAAGTTAATAGGCAAGTGATGGAAGAAGCATATGCACCAGCAAATTGTGATAATAAAAGCTGATGACTAACAAAAATTTTGAAATATAACAATTTGTTTCAGATAAAACAAAAGCAATTTGAGAATGTTAATATGTATTAGATAACTATACAAATAAGTGATGGAAATTTATTTGTTCTAAATATTAAATATTTATTTAAAAAAATAAATTTAAGTTATTGGCATATATGATAATTTATAAGAAAAATATAAAAAATAGCATGACATTAAATGATTATTTATCGACAATACAATGGTCAAATTTTAAGTAAATAACAAAAGATCTTGAGAGGCAATATTTTATGTTTAATCATGGGACATAATAGATATTCAAGTAATCAAAAGAAATTGTAAAGATGAATGAAATATCAAGCAACATGATAAGAAATAAAATGAAATAATATCTGATTACTATTTATAATCATGAATGTATTTATTTTTAGGGAAATGAATCTTTCAAAAAATCATTTCCATAGATAGATAATATATATCTTATGAATTAATTTCAATCACCATATTCAAATTAGGCATGATTATTGAAGTTTATTAGCTGGTTAATAATAAAATCAAATGGATATTTATTTAAAAAGTATTTATATAAAATAAATTTCAGTCTTTATTTTGATACACTTATTAAAAACATTTGAATATGTAACTAGATAATATTTGCATAATTAAATGACAGGTAAACTACTAGTAAGAAAACTTCAGTGTCATGATCTAATTTTCTTAGTAGGGTATTTAAAATGCTTAGATGGCGACAATTAAAGAGATGCTTATTTGAAGTGTGCTATAAATAATAAGTAGCTCTTTACAACAAATGGATAGGTGGCAACAATAGAGCTGGCCATCAAAATGTGCTTTTATATAGTAATAATAGTTTTCAAGATTTATATACAATTGGATACGGTTTCTATAACCAACTAATATATTTAAATTGTAAAAAAGGCTTGAATCTAGTGAGTTGTTTTTTGTATTCAAATAATATTTTTAAAATGGCTGACAGCAAAAGGGGGGGTGGTTATTTCAAGTGTGTTATAGTTAACTGATAGAGAGTTTATTATAACTGACTAGGTGTCAATAATCTCGGAGTGTTCAATCATGTATTAAAAATACCCAGGTTGCAGCAATAAGTCATAGAGAATACGATTGTTAAAATTTGTTTATATACATACATATGATAGATAGATAAAATCCAATGTAGGCAGCTGTGCAATAACTACACAAATTTTGACTTCTCAAATGATTCAGAATACAACCTCAGCATAAGCATAGATAAAATAAAAGACGTATTTTTCTTAAAGGCAAAGAAATTTGTATTTGCTTTACATATCTATGAAATCATCAAAAAAAGGAAAATATGATTAACCATACTCACTCATATTTTCTAGCAAGAAATCGTAGGACATATAATGCTCCAAGTATTTGTTGATCTTGTGACATCAAATTGCATTTTACCCAGTGGAGAAGAGTTGGCCACTTTTCTGGATAATCAGCTAGGATAATTGTTTTGATGCATTCGCCAAGTTGAGCTCTGTTAATTTCAAGAAAATTTTAGAGGAACAAACAATATAGTACAAGTGACATTATAAGTTTTCAGTACTAGGCAGTTGATGCCTAAAACTAAAGAGGCAAATTTTGAAGGCTTCGCTTACTAAAGATTTGAGTATCCTTGGGTGTAGAGAAAATACAGTTAAAATTAAATGCACCAAGGTGGTTTAGGATTTATTAAGTTTCAATACTTTGAAAGACAAAACTATAAGAAATGGATGAAGACGAGATTCTAAGAAGAGAAAACAAATGAGTTAATACCTTAGCTTATTGCATTATAGACTAACATAACATCTATACACTATGGATCAGCATAAATCAACATCTTCTATTAAACTCAACTAAGAAGATAATATCTGATTAATTAAACTATACGAGCATATGATAAAACCACCATGTTTGCTCTTATTTAGTATGAAATGAATAGTTTATCACAAAAGTAAATGTAGCAGATGATTGATGATGTTCCCAATAGAACAGAATTCAGTAGATCAAAGGTGCAAATAAGAAAGCATCACCTAGTCCAACAAAACTCAGCTAAAACCTAACCTCAAGGTAACTCACATGCAGACATATGTGAAAGTTGTCTGCAATCAAAATCTAATTCAATCAAAGATCATTGAAATAAATTTTAATTTGCACCAACACATATTGTATTAATGAGTCACCAATGGGGCCAAGACAAAATATGAAGACATAAAAGTTGGAAATCTATATTACATAACTAATTAATGTACCTAAGCAGTGGCGGAACCTGGGCAATAAAACCAAGAATATTCTCACGAACCATGTTCTTGTCACTCTCCAATACTTCATGAGGTTCACCTAAAGCAAACATACAGCTGTCATTTTATAGTTTTAAAGCAAGGAACCAAGTCAAAAGACATAGGTCATGTTACTCCAACCAGGCTCATGAGGTGACCAGTACTTTGCCACAAAGTTTTTAAAATGAATGCTGGCAACTTGTCGTACACCAATATCACAGCTACCATCTACTATAATCTGCAACATCCTTACTAGATGTTGTGGTGTATGCTGGAACTGCATAAGCAAATGACTCACATAGTCAAAAAGATGCAAGATGTCACTATTAAAACTTAGTTATTCATACATTTTGGCAGATACATATATGTTTCAAATTCAGTATAATGAAAATAGTTGAGAAGAAAATAAATTGCAACCATGTCAAGATACAATATACTCTGGAGAAGCAACTACAATATATGGATATACCTTGGAGGTTAAATATAGAATTGTTGGCTTTTACTAAAAGAGACTACCAAACAGATAAAAAAATAAAAAATGATTTAGTGTTTATTAACTAGAATATCAAGAAATTGTAATTTCGTATAGCATATCAAATTGTGTTCTTTTGGTGTATCTAGTAGCTACTATAAAATAAAATTTAAAATTAGTCACCAAATATCATTCACTGTTCAGATAGCTTTAAAATGTGAAGTAATTTAGATGCCAATCATTTAAATCACTTCGTACCCAGCACACTCATCAAAAAAATTAGACAGGACATGATAACTTAATTATTGAGCATAACAAGACCTAAATATATTTAGGAAGCATTGAAATGTATGATATTGTCAACACTTAGATTTGATGTCTCAGTGACCAGGCGAGTTTTGATCCATTTGGTGTCGGTATCAGTTAGAACATGGACACACAATTTGGATAGGCACTTATCAAGTGTGACAACCTATGACCTACAACAGATGGTGGATGAGGCTGTAGTATATGGAGAAGACACTGGAGAAAAGGACACCAGATATTGTGTTGCATTTCACTGCTCTATTGCGTCTCTGTGAGAGTGCCCATTGGCAAGGCACAGTATTTTTAATCTATGATCAAAGCATATTATGGAGCATCATGGTAGAAACTAAAGTTATACTTTATGCAGTAGAATAGAGACTTCACTCTTGTGGATGCTAATAATCAGACCACTGACTGATAAGGCCATGGATGAAAATAGATAATGTTTTCAAACGAGGGGATGAAGGAAAAGAGAAGATAACAATAGGAAATTATTTGAGATTAAAATTTGCTTGATTCTTATTGATGTAAAAATTACATTTTTTTATACGTAATTGTAGTAACTCGGTTTCCATAGTATACAAGACTCATCCAAGCAAACCAATCAAATTAAATTAGTTCCACTATAAGTAAATCTCTCAAATACCTTGACCTACAGTGGATTGATTCTATATTAAAAATATTTACAATCGTATAACTATATAATTCTCTGGAATTATTTGGTCTTTGTTACTACAAATGAGGTCTCACTGATGTGGCAAATAAGCATGTAGCATTTACTAGTCAATTCTCACCCTAGGTGGATAAACAAACATAAAGGTGAAGAGAGGATTAGTTTCACATCATGCCAGGAATGTTAAAGATAATTAACCACTTCCCAAATCTGATTTACATCCATATCACTCCACCTTCATAAAACAAACTGTATCAAGGAATTTGGCTTTCAAGTTATTTTGACCTTGCTTCAGCGTGAAAAATAAAAATATCAACACACTTTTGATAGACAAAAGAAAAAAAATCAAAATCCTATTATTTTATTTATAAAAAATATCTTCATTTTTTAGGTTAATCCTATTTTGTGTACATTGACACTTTAGCATGAACTGACTGTTGAACTAGAATACTTCAGCATACTAGGCATAAGGAGAAATACTGAATATAGATTCTGCAATAAGAAAAGTCCTTCTGAGGAGAGGATTCCCCCACCACATGTGACCATAATTCTTGGCAAGTGGCAACTGCTTGATTGCTGAAGTGGATTTATCTCACCCGAGCCAAATTAGATGGCATTAGCAGAATCCAATAAACATATTAGATTAAATTTTGAAATCACTAGAATACAAGTATACAGAGATAATATCGTAAAGTCCACGATTCAACGGTAGCGAGTACAATCAACAGCAGGAAAGGATCACAATCGATGACACCAAGCCGATCGAAAACCGATCGAACAGCATAAGGAGAAAGCACTTCACCTGATTAAGACTCTGCTCGGCAGCCTTGCGCTCCTCCGGGATAGGGCTAAGCGCGGCGCGGAGCACAACAGTGAGGCTGGCGAGATCCATCGCGACACGGAGGGAGCCCGAACGACCACGGATTTCTCGGCCACAAGAGGTCCGATCGGCGGCGGCGCTAGGGCTTTGGATTCTGGAGGTCGGTTAGGCAGCGAGACAGGCGAGAGAGTGAACGACGGCGAAAGGATCTCGCCCGGAGAGGGAGCAGCAGCAGCAGCGCGATTCGGACGAGTAAGCTTTTTTACTCTAGGGTTAGAAGGTAGTATTTAAGCCCACCTCTGATGCTCCAAGGCGGTTTGAACCGGCGGCGTAGGATCCGCTACAAGGACACCTGCCAATCCAATCCCCTAAGTGCGATCCTCCGCAGGATCCTATCGATCCACCAGAAAGTAACGGCAGATCCGCAGCTTTAGGGCCGGCCAATTGCGGCTGCATTGAATGGCATCCTGGCCAGGCGCAAGCGTGTAACGTCGCGCCCCCGCATCATGACGCGCACTACAGGATACTCCGTCCTCAATTACCCACGCGGAACCCACATTTCGCCCCACGGACGAGTTTCCTTCCGACTCTCACTGCGGTAAACTCGCGGGTAAGTTTTCGGGAGTCGAGAGCAGCAAGGCCTTGAGTTTGACTCGTGATTTGGTGTTAATTGGGCCGCCGTAAAATCTACAAACATAAAAGGTTTTAACTTTTCCAGAGATATTAAAAAAAAAGTAATTAAATCTGCTGCGCAGGAAAGTGAAAAACAAAAAACAAAACAAAACCAAAAAAAAACTGCATCAGCTTTTTTGCCGTAGAAATAAAAAGGTTAAAAAAATATATCAGAAATTAAATCAGAAAGTTACAAAACGACTTTGTTTTTTTTTTCTTTCCTATTTTTACTTTTTTACTGAAGAATTATCAGAGTGAGTGAGTGTTTTCTGACAGCATATCAAAAAACTGAGGATAAATAACAGGACATGCAGAGACTAATGGACCAGCTCATAATTGCCCATTGGAGCTTTATGACAAGAATATCTTACGTTCATCATTTGGTAAGAAATCCAATAAAGTTTACTGTTTGCTTTTGTTTTGGAAATTTAGTTCGATCAATAAGATTCTAATTGTGAATATGACAGTAAAACATAACATATGACAGGATTGTTAATTTAAGGTACAGTCGATGATTACTTCATGAATGAGGGTAGGTGCAACAATAAATTTAAAGGTCGAGTAGGGATTGATTGAGCTTCTCTAATTAACTGCTAATAAACATAAAATTGTAGAATATCTTTTCGAGGAA
>JBAMHZ010443542.1:0-21526 GCA_037177395.1 Alpinia galanga | reverse complement strand
GTCTTCCCTTGTGCGTCGTATGCATGATAACTCTCGATCGCTACGACTTTCTCCTCAGCATCGCCGGCACCGACCGTAATCCGACCGACGATTGACCGGGGAATAGCCAGACATGGTGTTCCCCGACCGATCGTCGGTCGAATTGCGGCTGGTGCCGGTTGGAATCGCGGTGCCCGTGGCCGCGCCACTGGCGATTGTAATTTCGGCCATTTCCGACTGAATTCCAGTCGGAATTCGACCAAGATCCCTCTAGCACCAATCTCCTAGGATTCATCGATCCTATTGGGTTATAATTTGATTTTGATGACGATGAATTTCGGCGACAACGATGACGATAATGTCGACGCTCATGCACGCACAGAGAATCAGGGCGCAGACTAATAAAACTGTTGATAATTAATACCAAAAGACTCGCATTGATTATCAATTTTAAATCGTCGAACATTTATTGAGAGATACTTAACTGAGATGAATAATAATATAAAAGAGATAAAATGAAATACAATTAGACAACCTTCACAGCTATAAAATTATATAAAATGTTGAAATTCACTAATTCAGAGGCTTTAATCAGTCTATTTTTTAATTATCATAAAAGAAGTAAATGATAAATTTTTAATCATTTAAATTATTAATCAACCAATGAAAAAAATGACACTTTCACATTTGAAAAAATTAAATACATATAAGATAATAGTATTTTTATCATTCAATAGGGAACTACTAATATAGCTGTTCCATATTTTTATTATAATACGATTAACTTATATCACAATATTTCAATCTTATAGTAGAGTTTTATAGATATCTCACCAACTGCTTCAACAAACAAAATTCTTTTTTCTTCGGACGACGAGACTATGTAATTTTTTATACATTTTAAATTCGATTTATAATTTTTTTTCTTCAAATTGATTTAGTTTAATATTTAAGTGGATAAAAATGATCAAATTTAGCATATTAAACAATATGATCTGAGAGATAGGAAGATCAAATAGATAAACGTAAATGACGGCGCGCCGCCTCTCCTCCGTCGACAAACAGATCGTCCGTCGCGCTGAACGGAGGCAAACGACGGCGTCCCCGCTCGCGACTGCCCCGAACACGGTCGAGCTGGCGCTGGAGAAGACGAGGACAAAGACCGTGACGACGCACAGGACGCTGAAGACGGTCCGCCGCCGAAGAGGAGGAATCGGCCACGGGCAGGCGAAGAAGAGGACGACCCAGGCGGTCGGCCGCGAGGACTTATTTGGATCGGAGGTAGGCGAGGCGAGCGGCGGAGATGGCGGAGGCAGAGGGCGATCGAGCAGGCGGACGGCGGGGCGTACGTCGACAGGTCCGTGTCCTGCTGCATGATCCGTGCGCCGAGCATGGCTGGCAAATTAAAGCAAACTCTCGTGTGCTCGTTTTCCTTTCTTTGCCCGTGCACACCCAAAAGCCATGCTGCTGATTGCTTGATTGTCAAGCTTGGAATCGCAGCAATTGACACCGACCTTTTACCCAGTGGCGAGCAAAAGCCAGCCCTCTCATCGAGAATAAAGCAGCGCGGCAGTTCCACAGTCACAAGTCAGACCCTAAATATTAACTCAAATTCCTTCAGCATAAAAATCCCCAAGAATATCATAACACTCATTGCGGCATTGTTCCCCCCAATATTTAACTGTGCATGCATTCTCGCCCTCGATTGACTTGGCTCAGCAGCATCTCATCATGGTCGCTGAGATTAAGATACGCCTAGTTCTCTCAGTTGACTTCGCTCAGCATTACACTAAACTAAGCTATTGCAAACAGTTAATCGGATGAAGTCGTCAGAACAGAGCAAGCTAAACCTTGAGGTGCTGCTTCTCATGGCTGTGTTCCCCTCTTTCTTTAATTTCCTCATTTCACGTATAAAAGCGCCCACACAAAACTACAGCATGTCCATCTTCACGTTGTCATGGTTGAAGGGAATGTTGTCTGGTTCGAAGCCATTAGGTTTTTCGCTTGCCAGTCGTTCCGGACCAGGCTTCATTCCTCTCAATTCATGGAAATCTCGTGGAGAATATAGGAACGGAGCAAGAGTGCTTGGAGAAAGCTGTAAAGTTAATATTCATCTGTTTTTTACGCTTGGAAAATCAGTGTTAATTGTTCAGTATCTATGCTTCTTGTTTCTGTTAGATATCGAGGGAATTATAAATTAGATTTTTGACAAAATCTTCGCTTCAAAGATTCTTCCTAAGGCCATTATTAAACTGTCTTAATGTGTTGAGTTTCTTTCTTCTAGAGGTGAGTCTCTGAACTGAATAGATGTTTTGTTTTCTGAATCCTCTTTATACTAAAACTCAATTTTATCTTGATACATCCTGCAGATTAACGTCTGGCTAATCGCATTATATAGAAGCCTGTGTGAAGAATCAGTGCACATACATCTATTAAACTAGTATACCTATGTTTATCAAACAGGTGCACTCCATAAAACACAGAATTAGTGCAAATCATCATGTTGATCGTGCTGCAATTTAATGAAACTGACAAGGAAACATGGAATTAGCTTGATAGAACACCATAAGCAAGGCGAGAAGCTCTAGGAATCTCAGGGATTAGGCTGAGAAAATGGTGGAAATGCAGGAATCAATCGTTGGTCGAATGCAAGGTGGTTTATTAGAGAATGAAGTATTTATATATCATTAAATCAGTAGTAATTACAGAGATAAAACACATTTCCACCAATGAACTAAAGAGTAAAAAAAAAAAAAATGCTCCATAGGAAGATCGTCAGCAGGAGACGGTAGTCAGGAAGCAGGTTGCAGATCGTCAGTATCTTCGGCAGAAGATGTCGCCTGATCATGCAGGAAGCAGGTTTCAGATCATCAGCAGGAAGCAGTTGCCGCGAAGCAGGTTCATGTTCAGCGGAAGGCGTTGCCGGATCATGCGTATCAGCAGGAGGCGGGACCGCCGCCGTGTTCCTCGGGATGTTCTCGCTGCTGCTCCTCAGGCCGTCCTCGCCGCAGTACTTGCACAGCCAGCAGCGACAACTCGGCGGCAGCGATTTTTGAGGAGACAGATCTACGGACGCATTGGAAACCGTCAGAGAACGAGGAAACCGAAACCGTTACGTAGCCGTGCTGCGGAGATCATCGTCGGTTGGGCCCAAACTGTATCTGTTGCTGCCGGAGGAGGAGGAGGAGGAGGCGGCGACAGAGGCGAGCCGCGGAGGTGACGAGCGGGCGCAGGGATGGCGCTTAATATTCACCATACCCGGACTCCATCGCTTCGCCGTCCGCTTCGTCAGCCTTCTCGCCGGCGAAGGAGGAGCCGGTCGCTACGCCAGTTCGCCGCCGATGGCGAGCGCCCATGTTTTTTAGATTTAATGCCCTAGAATTTGTTATTTTAGAGCTTAGTACTTTGTTTAATGCTAAATAAATAAATTAATTAAAACGTTAAAATAATTTATTTTCATATTTAATAGTAAAATGTAATTTATTATATTTTTTACACCTAAATAATGGCTAAAACCCTTTTTTAAGAAGGAAAAAAATACATAGGGTTTCCGCTATATATATTCGTTCCTCGCTTTGCTTCGACAGCCGACAACAATTGGGAAGACGAGAAGAGGAGTGTAAGGAAGGCGGCGGAGGCGGCGATGGCACAGTCATTGGAGTTGTTGCTTATTCAATTCTTGATGCCGGACAACGACGCGCGGCGGCAGGCAGAGGAGCAGATCAAGCGGCTGTCCAAGGACCCCACTGTCGTTCCCGCCCTCGTCCATCACCTCCGCACCGCCAAGACCCCTAACGTCCGCCAGCTCGCCGCCGTCCTCCTCCGAAAGAAGATCACTAGCCACTGGGCCAAGCTTTCGCCCGCTCTCAAGGGCTCAGTCAAGCAGGCGCTGATCGATAGCATCACCCTCGAGCACAGGTCTCGATTCTTAATTAATAGCTCTCCTTTTATTGTCCTTCTTCAATAGTTGTGCAATTTTTTTTTTGTGTGTGTCTTGCTTGTCGAAGAAATTTATAGGCGAGTCTCGATTCATGCTTTGTTAACGTCACAACATAGGAGAAAAGGCATCGTTATTGGGTTTCGGTAGCTATTAGTTGATGGCAAAGGTGAAGGGGCAGTTTGGCTGTGCTCGTTCGTTGATGATTGATGCTAATAGTTTCTTTCCAAACGAGGAATTTTTAAAAGTGCATGTTGGGAATGAAGTCACTTCTCTTTGGAAAATGAACGTCCATACTGAATGGCCCTTCTCGGTTTGTGCAGTTTACGAAGCATCGCTTTGCCAATTTTAAAAATTATTCTTTGGGATTGATGGTGAATTGTTGCTACTAACTGTAGAAACTGAAATTTGCCCTTCTGTTTCTTACACTTTTCTTCTATCTGGTAACCTGCGACAATGCTAAACTTTTAAGTTCTATTTTTTTTTTAAACTAGAGTCTTTAGATAGTCACAATTAGTTAGAATCTATGCCTTCCGTTCCTTCCCTCTCTTCAAGAGGTATCAGTATAACTTATTTTGTGTGAAAGTGTCATCAGTTATTTAACCAACCAATCACTGCCACACAGTAGTTCAGTCATGTGAACTTTGCCCTTCCTGTCCAATTATACTCCTTGCTCCTTATATTTTCTCATCAATATGAAAGACTAAAGATCTAATACACTTATTCATCACAACTTTTTAAAAGAATAGTGTAGCTTTCTGCTACCATATTATGTTTCTATTTTCATAATGGACTATAGTTATCTTCATATTCATTATTTTCACTCAGAATCTTGGAACAGATTTATGCACAAACTTTATGAGTGGTAGGTAATATACATATCTTGCCATCAGTGAATCTGCTTTAAGATCTCTCTTGGAATGCTAGTCTAGCATGCTTATTTGGTGATACGTGGACAGGTTGATGAATTGTTGTGTTAAAGAAAAACATTTAAATTTATATATTCAAGTGCAAAGTAAAAGCCCAATCAGGCATCATGGGTGAAGTATTCAAATTATGGAGAACTTTTTTGAATGTTTGCGTTGTAATGTAAGCACATGATGTCAACATTATAATGGAATTCATTATAGAGTTACAACTTATAAGTTTCATGGCTATACTATCACAGATTGTTGTCTTGGTTAAATTTGTCATTTTTTTATAATTTAAATTCTGTTTAACAACCATCTCATTTCTTTTAAGTCTTAGAAATAGGAATAACATTTGTTGCATAGTTATAAGGACCGGGGTGTCTTGTGCAGTTCTCTTGTCAGGCGGGCAAGTGCTAACGTTGTGAGCATCATTGCGAAGTATGCAGTCCCAGCCGGAGAATGGCCTGATTTATTGCCTTTCCTATTCCAGTGCAGTCAAAGCTCACAAGAAGACCATCGAGAAGTATGTTATTTTCCTATGCTCTTCATTTCTTAAAGTTATTTTACTATAGGCTCACATATGGTTAGCACATATGACTAGGGCCATGACACTATATTCTGCTTCTATACTTGACAATTTATGTTTTGCTCTTGTATGAAATCTAAATTACCTTCCGATGTAGCATTGGTATTGATTTTTATTTGTAGAACTTTAGTATGCCCCATAATTAGTATGTAAAGGTGGCATCGCTCATAATACAAAAGAATTTGCCCTTGGACATTTTTCAAGTATCTAAGAATTCTCAAGGCTGCCTCAAGATGATCATGACATATAGCCTTAAGAAATTTGATAATGATGATTACTGCAAATCATATGTGATGTAGAGATAGTTTAGTTTTCTAAACAGTTTTCTATCCTTTCCTAGATTAGTTAATCACTCCTTTATTTTGGCATCATTTGGAATATTAAGTTATCAGAGGTACTTTTGATCATCTCAAACTGAAGGGGAACAAGAACTGATTATTGCAAACCATGCTTTAGGGCATTGCTTCTGACCCACCGTACAGGGACTTATTTAGTTTCCATACAACACCATTGACAGTATGCATAAACTGAACCTTGATGTTATCTGGTTTGATCATTATTGTCTATAGTATTTGTTTCAACTATTTGACAATGTGATTTAAAGCTTGGTATCATATTAGGTTCATCATGTCTCTTTCTTCTTTAAGACTGCTTGTTTCTTTTGTCATCAGTCTGTTATTCCCATTTCACATTTGGAAAAAATTATTTTTATACTCTGCATGTTTTAGCAGATGTCAACAGATAAAAACATGGACTAGTCTGGTGTTTAGTTGGGATTGAATCTTAAGTGGATTTATGTTCTGTTGAGTTACCTTTCCTCTATTTATGATTTAATTTAATGGTTTTTCAATTTGTGGAATGCTTATTTAATCTTTTTGTATTCTGCTAGGTGGCTTTGATCCTTTTCAGCTCTCTCACAGAAACAATTGGACCAACATTTCAAACCCATTTGGCAGATCTACAACCTATTTTGCTCAAGTGCCTGCAAGATGAGACTAGCACTCGTGTTAGAGTTGCTGCTCTGAAGTGTGTATTTGTAATAATTTGAATGAATTCCATTTTTGTACTTATTTATACATGCATGTATGCTTTGGCCTGGATTTGGTCTGACCTAGTTTTTGTTCTTCAGGGCTGTTGGATCCTTTATTGAGTTTATAAACGATGGAACCAATGTGGTGAGTTTCTTTGCTACTTTGTTGTATTTTGTAGGATTCTTCTGCTATTCATTCATCAAATCTTTATGAATGTTAGCAATAATACATAATTTGCGTCCGACTGAACATAAATGACGGCCTCTGAAAAATTAACTTCACTCATTTCAGTTTTGCAAATTATTTAATGAGAACCAAGTTTAATCCGAGTATTCCTCTCATTTTGTAATGACTTGTGCTTAATGATTTTTTCCAACACAAATTATGCATTTATTATGGAACAGATCTTCATGCATTGTGCCTTTGAAAATCCCTTCTCTGCTGTTTAAATTTGATATTATTTTCCTCTCACCTTGTAGGTAAAGTTGTTTCGTGATTTTATCCCAAGTATATTGAATGTGTCAAGGCAATGCCTAGCTAATGGTGAGGATGATGTTGCTTCTATTGCTTTCGAAATATTTGATGAGCTCATTGAATCTCCTGCTCCTCTGCTTGGGGATTCTGTGAAGTCGATAGTGCAATTTTCTCTTGAAGTTTGTTCAAGTCAGAATTTAGAATTGAACATAAGACACCAGGTTTGCCAGATTCAGAGTGTTGGTATTTGATATGTGTTGGTTATTTCTAATTCATCCTGTTGGCAATGCCAGGCAATTCAGATAATTTCATGGTTGGCAAAATTCAAAGCATCTTTTTTGAAGAAACACAAGCTTGTAGTACCTATTCTGCAAGTAATGTGTCCTCTTCTTACAGAAACGACTGATGGAGATGAGGATTCTGATCTTTCTGCTGATCGAGCTGCTGCTGAGGTTATTGACACAATGGCTATTAATATTCCTAAGAATGTTTTCCCCCCAATATTTGAATTTGCATCGTTAAACTTTCATCATAACAACCCCAAGTTCAGGGAAGCTTCTGTTACAGCACTAGGTGTTGTCTCTGAGGGTTGTTTTGAGTTGCTAAAAGGCAAGTTAGAACATATTTTACACATAGTTTTGGGAGCCCTAAAAGATCAAGAACAAATGGTAAGGGGGGCTGCATCATTTGCATTGGGTCAGTTTGCTGAGCATCTCCAGCCAGAAATTTTATCTTGCTACCAAAGTGTGCTTCCATGTATTCTGAATGCCCTTGAGGACCCATCAGATGAAGTACAGGTAACTTGCAGTGGGTGTGACATTAGACATTCTGTATTAACATTGTGTCCAATTTTCTTGATTAATTGACTATTGCTGCAGGAAAAGTCATACTATGCACTTGCAGCATTTTGTGAAGACATGGGGGAAGAAATTCTTCCTTATCTCGATCCTCTAATGGGAAAACTTGTTCTCTCCCTTCAAAACAGTCCACGGAATCTGCAGGAGACATGCATGGTTATTCTTGTTATCCACTTCTGTTAGTTTATTTTGCTGATACTAGATTGTTATTAAATTCGTCTGTCACCTTTTTTTACTGCAGTCTGCAATTGGTTCAGTAGCTTCTGCTGCTGAGCAGGCTTTTATTCCTTATGCAGAGAAAGTTCTTGAATTAATGAAAAGTTTTATGGTATTGACAAATGATGAGGACTTGAGAGCCCGAGCTAGGGCAACTGAATTAGTTGGAATAGTTGCTATGGCAGTTGGGCGAACGAGGATGGAACCTATACTTCCCCCCTTCATTGAGGCTGCACTTGCTGTGAGTTACTATTGAAGGCCTTATGTAGTTTTTCAAAAATAAGCACCAAATTGAGCTGTCTATATCTGTTTTGTCAGGGTTTTGCATTGGATTACAGTGAACTTCGGGAATATACTCATGGTTTCTTTAGCAATATGGCTGAAATATTGGGTGATGGTTTTGCACAGGTATGACTCTTTGCCTGTTGGCTATTGATTATCTTGACAGGAACATATTGAAGTAACATTTTGTAGTATTTTTTTGGGTACAGTACCTTCAGCATGTTGTACCTCTTGTATTTTATTCGTGTAATCTGGATGATGGCTCCGCAGTGGACATTGATGATTCTGACAGCATTGACAATGGGTTTGGTGGTGTGTCCTCTGATGAAGATAATGATGAACCCAGAGTTCGTAACATTAGTGTGAGGTCTGGGGTTTTGGATGAAAAGGCTGCCGCAACCCAAGCTATTGGCTTGTTTGCACTTCATACCAAGAGTGTTTATGCACCGTATCCTACTTATTCAACATTTTTCTTAGCTTATACCTTATACAACATACATGCAACTGTTTGGTTTCTTTAATCAAATGCTAGCTATATGGATGAGTCATTGAAAATTTTAGTTAGGCATGCAGCATATTTTCATGAAGATGTCAGGCTTCAGGCAATCATAGCTTTGAAAAGTGAGTATTTACTTGTGAGGGCTATTTCTTATCATTTGTTTTTTTTATGGAGATATGGATTTGAATTGAATCTTGATTGTCTGGCATCAATATAATAATTGGCGAATCATATTTCCTAGCTATCTTAAATCATAATTCAGAAAAGACTGGTTTTCTCAAAGCCTCATGGTCATATCTCTCATCAAAATGTGCTACACTGATGAACCAATTTCCTGACACTGGAGTTGATACTAAAATAATACCACTTCCCTCGTAATTGTTTAACTATCTTGTCAAGTACTTAATTGGTTCATGAGTTTCTTTCCCTGGAAAGAAATATCAGGAAATGCTTGAAAATTGAGTTAAAGTCTTAAAAACACTTGGACCATCAGAACATGAAATTTTCAGTAAATAAATAAAAAAAATACAGTTGTTGTATGAGACATCTGAAAGTGCACAGTGGAAACTGCATGTGCTTTAACAGGCACCAGATGTTGTTCTTAGAAAGAGCTATATGTATATTAATTCAAGAACTATGTTAACTAATTTAGAAATCTTAAATAATTGCTAAAAAATCTAGGTGAATGAGTTACTGAAATGTTTTGAGAGGATTTGTCATTGCTCCCATAAATCATCATCATTCTTTGATTTTTTTTCCAATCCAATTTCCTTACCAGGAAACTGGACTGTACCTTGTCTGATTCTTAAGTTTGAAGTGATCTTATCAGTAGTTGGCTCCTAGCTAGGTGTTGTAATAACCCATGTGCTGATGGATCTAGTATCCTGCAGAAATTTTTTCATGGCCAAAAGAATTATTTTAATTTGATTATTATGATTAAAAGATTATATCAGCATATCAGCAGTCATATCCTATAAGGGTTCCATACATCTATATGAGCCATTTATTACATGCAATGATTACCTTTGACACTTGCTGAAAAGCAACCACCTCTAAATGTTAGACCACAATCCTGGTTACAATGCCATACCCAATAAATAGTTAATTTTTTAAAATTATGATGACAAATCAATACACTAACAACCAAGTCTTATTTCATTGGTCGGGGTAAAATGACAAATCAATGAAGGTGATAATTTGCTAAAGTTGTATGAAGATATTAATTAATTCTAGGAAAGTGATATATTGCCAAAATTGTATAAAATTCAAGTTATTTGCTTTAGAAGATCAAAGTAACTAAGCCCAAACTTGCAATCTCATTCTCTTTTCTCCTTTTTTCCAGGTATTTTAACGGCTGTACAGTCAATTTCCATGGGTCAAAATGTGAGTTGAAGATGTATTTTTCTTTATGCACGCATAGTTTTCTGCTCAGATTATTCAGATATATTTATTTGCAAGTTCCCAATTTCTAATGGAGGATATGAAATAAATATTTAAATACTTTCAATGCAAAGTTATTTGTTTTCTTGGTAAAATTTCAGAAATAATTTGGCAATGTACAGTATGGTATTTCAAATGCAAAGCATATGATTTATGGTTTAGCTAAATCACCTGAATTATGTATGAAGTGAAAAATCCTCAAAGAGGATCTACATGTGCGTAAATCATTAGATTAATAAACTATCCCACAAGCTTTTGCATTATGTCAGATTCAGTAGGGTATTCTCTAATTCATTTTATTTGTAAAGCAGGATGTCTCAGAAAAACAAAGGGAAGTTCTTGGTATGTTGCCTTTTCTACTCTACTACTGTTAAGGTTCTTAGTAATCACCTTCAAACTATCTAATTATACTTTGCTTAAATCCTCAGATACTGTAATGAAAATCTATATCAGCACCATGACTGAGGATGACGACAAGGAAGTTGTTGCTCAAGCATGCACTGGCATGGCAGAAATAATGAAAGAAAGTGGATATGTGGCTATTGAGTCGTGTAAGCTTGAAGCTTCACTTTGTGGATGTGTCACTTGTGTTGATAAATGAGCAACATGTAACATTAAATTATCGCAGATGTTCCTAGGCTTGCTGAGGCAACTCTAACACTTCTGCGTGAGGAATCATCATGTCAGCAAGTAGAATCTGATTGTGATGCTGATGATGGTGATGTTGACCATGATGAGGTGCTCATGGATGCAGTGTCAGATCTTCTTCCAGCTTTTGCAAAGACAATGGGACCTAATTTTGAACCTATCTTTGCTAAATTCTTTGATCCTCTAATGAAATTTGCGGTAGGGTTAGTTGTGCCTTTTGCCTATCAATATATTTGTGCTATTGTTTTGTTAGTTGTTCATTTATCTTTCTATATTCATATGGTTTTGTTCTCCCATGTTATTACAATGCCAAAATTTAACTGCAGAAAGTCCCACACCCTCCCCAAGATCGAACCATGGTTGTTGCTTGTTTGGCTGAAGTTGCACAACAAATGGGTCCCCCAGTATCTGCCTACGTTGACGTAAGAATTCTTTATGTTACTTTCACTATCATAATTATTATACTATTATCTATATTTGTCCTTTCTTATATTTATTTTTTGTCTTTACTGATTAAACATCTTCTTCAGAGAACAATGCCTTTGGCACTGAAAGAACTGGGATCATCAGAATCAACTAATAGGAGAAATGCAGCATTCTGTGTTGGTGAATTTTGCAAAAATGGGGGCGTTGCAACACTCAGGTATCCTTTTACTTAATTTCTTACACAAAGGATTGATTTATGTTATATCTTTTTTAAATCCTATATTAGGTGTTTTTTTTTTCTCATATTGTTTTTAGTGTTTGTTGAGATCAGGGAATTTTTTCTGATTGGCTTTGTAGTAAGTACGTGCTACTGGTAAGGTTACTAAGTTTCCTCGAGATGACTCCTTTCATCTTGCCTCAGATACTACAGCGACATACTCCGCGCCCTTTACCCCTTGTTTAGCATCTCAGAATCAGATTTCGCCGTGCGAGATAATGCAGCTGGTGCAGTTGCTAGGATGATAATGGCACAACCTCATGCCATTCATCTCAACCAGGTTAGAAATTCTGCAATTCTTGTTGGAAAATCTAATCTTTAAAGACTTCATTCGGTAAGATATTTTTCATATTCCAGGTTTTACCTGTGCTTCTGAAAGCTTTGCCATTGAAGGAAGATTTTGAGGAGTCAATGACTGTCTACAGTTGCATTTGTGGTCTGGTCTTATCTTCAAACCCCATGGTATACTGCACGCTAAAGTATTACTTTTGCGATGGATGTGCTTGCTTCAAAATATCTCACCATCCTCATTGTTACTGGAACAGGTCATTCCCCTCGTGCCAGACGTCGTAAATATTTTCGCTCAAGTTATCGTATCTCCGGTTGAGAGCGAAGAAGTGAAAAATCAGATTGGCACTGCCATAGCTCACTTGATTTCGCTTTACGGTAACCAAATGCAGCCTATCATGGCTGCTCTTGCCCCTGGATACGCAAATGCTTTGGCTGCATACGCCAGTAGAAGATGAATCACACTAGCCGAGCTATCAAGTAATGTTTTCGACAAACCTGCGCCTTTGTTGGGTGTCACTTGGAATTGAATTTTTTTGTCCTTTTTTTCTTGTGTTATTCTGTATTTATCTATTCTTTATAGCCTCGAGTGCTCAGTTTTGTAATACCTTTATATATATATTTCCAAATCAGGAATTGAAAAGTGTGATCTTGAAGAGTTCTTGTCCCTGTTATTATTGATTTTAGTTTGGATTTCAGACTTTGTAGCCATTAAGTTATATGGATGCATACTTTACATGGTTGTTTAATTTTCTTTGTTCCTTTTTACCTTAATCCTCCTTCAGTGTTACTCTAGTAATTCAAAAATTTGCATTATGTGTTATGATATTGATGATCAATTAATTTTTAGCCCTTTATCCCATTAAAAGTGCTTGATATCTCAATTTATAATGATATTAATTTGTTAATAGCGTGGATATGTGTTTTTTTATTAAATTTATTGGTGTTCTTCCTTTGAGTACATCAATAAACACTTTCAAATAGCTGCCTTGAGGAATAAGCCTAATAAAAAAATTTAATAGGTTTAATAAATGCTTAATTTTATGATATAAAAAAGCAGCTTTGCAGTAGTTTAGGAAAGATTAAAGTTTTTGTAAATAAATAAAGTTTAAAAGAAGAAAAAAAAACTTAAAAGTACATGGCAGAGATTGTGCGAGACGAGCTGTTAGTCAACTTGATTTACGAAGAACCGCAATGATATATAATAAACATTTCAATTTATTAAACGAGGACCAGGAAGGGAAGCAACAGAAAGCCCACGCCCCAAAACCCGATCTTTTTCTTTCCCTGCGAGACGCGATCGCCTTCTTCCTTCGTCCCTCTCCTGTGAATCGAAGGTGAAACGCCAGTAGAAGGGGATTGACGGAGCAAAGCAGATCAAAGGGGCACCTATTTACCGCAAAAGCTTCGTTTTTTCGGGGGTCTTGGTTGTCCATGGAGACTGGATCTCCGCCTCCTGATCCATTCGATGAGTTCTTCGCCCAAATCCAAGGTCGCGACTCCGGCGCTTACGATTACGAAGACGACGAGCCGGTATCGCCGACCGCATCTAACTACTCCTCCTGTGATGATGAAGGCTCCGAGCTCGACCGCTACTGCAGCGCAAATTCGGCCCTCGGCAGCGCCAGTCTCTGTAGCTCTGTCGGAAACTACGGCGATCTTCTCGATTTCGCGGAGGTCGATCGGTCGTTGGATAAAGGAGGCACTGCGTCGCCGAGAGAAAGGGGATCGTCCCAGTTAAATCATCTATCACCTTTGGCTGATCGAATGGAATCGTTTTCTAGGAACAGAAACCCGTCTCGGTTCCATACCCGGAATGTGGAAGTTGAGAGCCATCAAGAAACAGTATCGAGGAGCGAGAAAGTGGAGGACTTTTTAGCTCAGGACGCTATCTCCGTGAGGTACGATGATGGATGTTCTGATCAAAGTTCTTTGCTTTGTATGACAGCCAGCCTTGAAGAGGTGGGTTTGCCGGGAAATCTGGGATCTTCCTCTCATGTTGAAGGCAATACCATGGCAGATGCAGATGAGGGTTTCTCTTCTATAGATGTGAACTCCGATGATGAGGACTCAATGCTTGAATATGGTACAGATTTTGACAACACAGCTGGTCGGCGTGAAAAGAGGATCACACAGTGCGTTGGCCAGATGCAATATCACCACACAAGTCCACTCCTTATGAGTCCATCTGTAGCATTTGGTTCCAGTGATTTGGATGAGTTTCTGCGTGAAAATGGTGGGCTCGGCCAAGATTGTTTCTCGATTAACCAAGATGAAATGGTTGATCAGCAATTCATGCTTGCAAAAAGTGAGAGAGATGTTCCATCAGCGGCCATCAAACATGTCATTGAATCAATTGATATCATGGAGGAGACTGGTCAAGATGTATCAGATGTCAACCTTAATTTTAGAGACTCTGATCAACTTAACCAGAATGAGAAAATTTGTCCCATCAAGAACCCTCTAAATGAATATGAAGCTCCACAGAAAGGAAAACCTGTAGAACTAGAATATTTTGTAGAAGATCAAATAAATTCTTGTTACAAAGGTGTGAGAGATATCTGTCCCATGAATGATAGGAGCATTGCAGATGTTGATGTTGGTGATCCTGCAAAAGAGCATATATCTTCTAAGTCAGCTCCTACTAACCATATGACCGCCATGGATATTTGTTCATTTACAGCTGACTCATCTCAAAGTGAACAGTGTGTAGCTCAAGAACATGATAATGCAAAGCTTTCCAAATCAATTCCTCTTAATGACCAGAATTCAACTTTCCAGATAGAGTTAAATAGTACTTCCAAAATTGTGGATAGGAAAGAAGAGGATATCATAACAAATGAGGTTAGCAAATGCTTTTTCATAAATTATTCAAATGAACAAAAATCATTCTCCATTTGAGTTAACTGTCATTGTATAGCACTCTGTATTAGGTTACTTGGATGCTTTCTTTTAAAAATGCATATTAATGGTTTTAAATATTTATACAACCATAGTTAAATATAATTATTACTAGAATGAGTAAAATGTGTATACAATGTTTACTTGGTCAGCCTGATCCTAAATGCAAATCTATCCTTAGAAGATCGCTATATGAATTACTGCCCTTCTGATGCTCATTGATGTTTTAACATTTTAGCCTTTATCTAATTTCTCTAGACTATCAAAGCATCTAAATAATTTGATTCTTCCTTTTCTACTGCACTTATATCCAACTATCTTAAACTTCTCAATAGTTAGTGTCTGTTACTCTTCTTATATGTTGTTTCCAGATCATAGAAATTCTAAATTGTAAGTTCCTAGTTTGGCAATCTTTTATTGCATTTGCCTATGGTGCCATTCTTTCAGTTATAAATTTCACTTGGCATAGGCCTCAAAACTATAATCCTGAGAGATCATCTGTCTGCATTTAGAAGCTTGTTGCTTCTCATTGAGACCTCTACCTAGTGGTTACAAGATTTGACAAATATTATATTACTTATAAGGTTTTCTCAGAAAATATTTAGGCTGTTCTGGTTGGTTGCCTCAAAACTATAATCCTGATAGATCATCTGTCTGCATTTAGAAGCTTGTTGGTTCTCATTGAGACCTCTATCTAGTGGTTGCAAGATTTGACAAATATTATATTGCTTATAAGGTTTTCTCAGAAAATATTTAGGCTGTTCTGGTTGGTTTCTAGCTTTCTGCACAAGTAGTTTGTAGTTCTTCCTAGCTGTAGTTTCATGTTCACTTGTTCAGGATATTGCATTTTAGTCTTGGTAGTTTGTTCCAGTATTTAAAGTAATAGCTGCAGGAATAGTACCTCGATTGACAACAATATACTACTAACATGTATTGTTGATGTTGACAGCATTGTTGTAGTACTATACTAGTAAGTATCCTATGACCAAGAAATCCAATGGAACAACTTTCAGTCATTGAGCAAATTTAGAATTCATGTTCTTTAACATTTTTTATCTATAAAGTGGGGAAAATTTCATTTCCTCCCCGGAGTGTACCACTGTTGTAAAATATCCACATAGAGCTTTCATTTCTAGAAGCTTTGTGTTTGTGGAGAAGGGGGAGGGGGGGGGGGGTGTCTGTGGGTTGGGTTTGGATATTTGAACTGCTAAAGCTATCAGAAACTACCTCTGCTGAGCACTTAAACAAAGGCACAAAGAGTTGTACATAAATTCTTAGTCAGCCAATGTTCTAGTTTTCCTTTAAGCTTATACTGCAATAATTCCACTATATGCTTTGCATTCAGGAAGCAAGGAAAACAACCTACTTTCTCCAGTTAACAAATATCTGTCAAGTTTGCTATTATTAGTATATTATGCCTACACTACTTCCTCTAATTAACTACTAAGATTAAGTTTGCTTAACATCAATAGTGCACAGGACTCAGTTCTTTCCATTAATGCCAGTACATTATTCCATTACTTAATAAAACTAATTGGTGTATCCTCTGAAACAATCGCAACTCCATCTTTTTTAATTAGATTTGTTTTAAAAAATTGGGTCTCTAATTAACAACCAAACTGATTGGGATTTATATCTAACCCAAAATTAGATTGCATTTAAATCAACTTTAAATTATAAATAGTTTGCAATCCTAGAATTCCACTGAAGGACAATCCCTTTCTCATTAAACCACATGGTTAAAAAAAAACACCTGCTTATTTTTATTATTATTATATTAGTTTATGTTGGGATATAGATAGGTTTTGATCATTATCAATCGGTAAATACCATCCAATTATGATTAGTCTGGAAAATTGTTCTCTAGTTTGTCTATATTGTTAATCCAACTGCCTGATGTTTATCCATCTTCACAGGGTGCCAGTGATGTATATGATGAAATGGTTCTGGAGATGGAGGAAATTTTACTAGATACTGGGAAATCCAGTGGAACTAGGTCTATGGCCAGTGATGGGTACACTTACCATCAATCCCATCATGTAAGAGATGGTAGTTCCACAGCATCTACCTCTGGAACAGATGATGTTTATCCATCGTCACAACACACAATTAATTGGGTTGCAGTCATCGGAGCAAAACAGCGAAAAGGAGATGTTTCTTTTGGTGAAAGATTGGTTGGAGTCAAGGAGTATACTGTGTATATTTTAAGAGTATGGAGTGCTAATGATCAATGGGAGGTCGAAAGACGCTACCGTGACTTCTTTGCACTTTACCAGGAGTTAAGGGTGCTTTTTTCTGACCATGGTTTAAGTCTTCCTACTCAATGGACCTTTCTTGAGAGAGAATCAATGAAAATTTTTGGAAATGTTTCACCAATTGTTGTCAGCAAGAGAAGTGATCTTATTCAAGATTGTTTGCGTTCCATTCTTAGTTCTGCATACCCTTTTGGATTTCCCAACGCTTTGTTCTGCTTTTTATCCCCAGGCAAACTAACTCACAAGACTAGCTTGCTAAAATCTATAGTTCCATGGTCCCTACAAAAACTTGGGGAGGATTGGAATTCCAAGTCTTCAACTTATGATGATTCTCCAGAAGATATTACTGAATTAGGGAAGACAATACGCCTTGTGGTAGACTTAAAGCCTCAAAAGTCTATGCAACAACTGTTGGAATTACAACATTATACTTGTGCAGGATGCCACAAACATTTGGATTATGGAAGAACATTGTTGAGGGAACTTGTTCAGACATTAGGATGGAACAAACCAAGATATTGTGAATACACTGGCCAGTTATTTTGTGCTTCATGCCATGCAAATGATAATTCAGTTTTGCCTGCAAAAGTCTTGCATTGCTGGGATTTTTCTCTTTACCCAGTTTCTCAGTTAGCAAAAGCCTATTTGGAATCCATTTATGACCAGGTAATGTATGAACTTGTGGATGTATGTATATCAGGTTGCAAATGGCTGATGTTTGTAACATATGCTTTTTACAGTGTGTAGATTAGTTTTTTTTTTCCCTTCAAAATTTACTCTCGCTAACCATATTTTGATAGTTTAACTAGGAATGCTCGTTTCTATGTTAGTTCCTGTAACACATATAAAGCTAGAGTTGTAATATCTACTTAAACTTGAGTATCATTTGAGTACAAATGCATTAAATGTTAGTAATTGCCATTTTTGTTCATTATATACATATGCATGTGTGTGTATATATATATCTGTGTCATGTGAATAATCCACAAGTGGTATGTAGTTGTAGAAAGGTGATCATGAACATCTTAGAAAGCACATGTACTGTTATTGTACTTGAATCTGGTTTGAGTGCAAGTAAACCAAAAATGTTAATATTCAATTATTTTTGGTGATATCCCATGTGAACAATTTATCCTTAAGATTGAGTTGGAAAAACGAGACATCAATATTTTAGATAAGACACTTGTTATGATAAACTTGAAAATGGTTTGAGTTTAAATGCCACAAAAGTGATACTGAACATTTTGGATGGGCTGATGGGGTATATTTTCTTGTAGATCTACTTCTTAATTGTATTCACGTTTTGTGCGTTATATTTAGTGCTTATATTGGGGCACAGATTCTTAAGGATGGGTGCTCTTGGTACTCTGAAAATAAGGGAATCTTCATATATTTTGATAACTAGGTGAAGTTTTGGCTAAATTGTTTTCTAGATTCTGTAGTGTACAGAAGCTTAAGCATAGTCTACTGACTCTAGTTTTCCTAAAGTTGTACCACAACAAACAGCGTTTAGTATTTTGATGCTGATGTATTTAATAAATGTCATGATTTCTAATACATGCTAAAATTTTCCCCAGCCAATGCTCTGTGTGAGTGCAATGAACCCCTTTCTATTTTCCAAGGTGCCAGCTTTGCTTCATGTTATGGGTATCAGGAAGAAAATAGCTGCAATGTTTCCTTATATCCGCTGCCCTTTTCGAATCTCCATCCAAAGAGGCCTTGGTTCTCGTAGACATCTTCTTGAAAGCAATGATTTTTTTGCACTTCGTGATCTTGTTGATCTATCAAAAGGGGCATTTGCAGGCAAGTCGTTTGTTAATTTACATTTATCTAAAATGAATTTTTTCATGTATATTGGAAGCAATGCCTGTTCATAGGCAATTATCATGATGCCTCAAGCATAGTGCCCAGAATGGTCTAAGGAGGTGAGCCATATAAGGATATGAAAGAATTTTTCCAGAAACATTGAATGTTTAAGTGAGTCTGCAGTGAAGCTCCAACTCTTTTCATATAAACCTGGCAAAAATTCGCATACTATTCCTGAGAGGCATTATAATTTTTGTTCACTTCTACCAAACCCTACTTTATTTCTTTCTATTTTGCGATGTTACATATTAATCACTTCTCTCTATTTAAGTACTATAAAAAGAAAAGAACTTTGTGGCAATTATTTCTTTGCCATGATCATATTTTACTCTTTTAATTCATTGCACAATTTTGTAAATGGTTGTGGGTTCGTGACTTGCAAAGAGATTCTCTCTGGGTTGACCTTGCCTTCAGTGCACTCGTTCACTCCCATGGCAGAACAAAATGCTCTTCCCTCACATCTGATCCATCTGGTGAAATATCCTCAAGTTTAGAGATCTGAGAGGTCTTTAATTCTCGCCTGATTTGGGGAAGGATACTGACTTTTGGAGATGCATTTGGATTAAATCCTCCCTCTTTCAGAATTGTTTTCCAATATCTTCTCAACTTTGATGGATCCTGTTGTTTTTATCTGTCACCTAATTTCCATAGTTTGAGAAGAATGTTGACTTCTCACACTTTTTTTTCTTCTGGTGTCTAAGACAATGCTTGACCTGGTAATACACAAACAACTAGAATGACTGGCCAGATTCCTGCACTTGGTACTTGTCGCATCTGGCAGATTCTCCACCTTCTCCATTGCTTTCCTTCTTCTGGTATTCGTTTCTCCCACTGCAGCAACGCTGTCTGGGTTGCAAATTGCCCTTGATTTAAAGATCTAATAGCCCTTGCTTAGATGCTTGCTTACTTCATGTTTCCTCAGTTCAAGAGGACTAACATTCTTGTTGATTTTACCTTCTGGCACCACCTCAAGCATTGGTGTTCTTGTTTGCCCCAGGAAGATGATCTACAGTGGGTAGTTATCTATCGCTTGTTGCCTCTTGTTTGCGCTCTTTCTTGTCATATCCTCATCCTCCTGAACTATCTCGTTGCTGTTGGATTTCTAGTCTCGCCTTCTTGACCACACATATTGCTTGGTGTTGGTGGTGTTGGAATGAGAATGTTTCTAGGAATATTTTGGGTCTGCCTGAATAAACTTAGGTTGTATCTATATGCACCCTTGCAATATCTGGAATTACTGGAGATGACCTCCTCCCTGTTTGCTCAAAAAATATTTCTCTTTGATTCAAAATTACACACTATAAAAAAAAAAACAAAAAAAGAACGGGCAAAAACAAGCACACAAGATTAATTATGCAACTTCCAACTTTATTAATGCCACTACTAAGTTTTTGCAATGATCTGTTCCATGTTTTCTGCATTCATCATTGTGACCTTAAGAATTGCATATCTGTATCTGATTCTTCTCTTCCTTTCTATTGCAGCACTTCCCATCATGCTAGAAACTTTATCAAACAAAATCCTCGAGCACATCGCACAACAGTGCCTTGTGTGCTATGACACTGGCGTTCCTTGTGCTGCACGGCTAGTCTGTGACGATCCATTGTCTCTCATATTTCCCTTTCAGGTAAGTCTTTCCCTGATGTCATGGGTACAAGTGATTAACTCGACAAAAGCTAGTTGGGCCATTCTAAAACTGATACATTATTCCTTTTTCTTCAATTCTCACTTTAATTCCATGCGGTTATCCAATCATCATGCTATTTAATTCTAGTCCAGGTTTGCAACCTTGACCTTCAAGTGGATATGTTACAGTTTTGTATTCGACTCGTCACTGATATGTTACAATTTTGTATTCCACTCATCGCATCTACTTTATACGACTTGATCGGTTTGCGTACAACATATCATGGTTCTGTTTCCATAAAAAAGTTGTATTAAATGTTATTTGCTTTACAGGAAGCTGAAGCTGCAAAGTGTAAATCTTGTGGGTCTATCTTCCACAAACCTTGCTTTGTCAAGATTGTTACGTGCCCTTGCAGTAAACCAACCGATACAAGCAGGAACCTGAGCATCCAAGGTCATGGAAACACCGAAAAGCCATTAGATGACTCTGTTGAGCCTTCATATTCTAGTTCAGCTTCAAATATGTTCCCTAATATTCTGCTGAAAGCGGCATCCGACAAGATATGGAAGCCTAGAAACAAAAGCCCTGTGATTCTCATGGGCTCGCTACCAAACACTTCTTTTTAACCGCAAAGGAAAACATTCGCTCGAAGTTGATGATCTAGTGAGTGGAATCAATAACTCAAAGCTTCTGTTGCTGCCACTGGAAATCACTCTCTTTAGAGCTTTGAAAGATTGGAAATGGCCTGTTTTGGTAGCTTTTCAAAGATGGTGTGAATTCAGGTGCATCAGCTTTGAAGGTTTTACTTATCGTTTCTTTGCGGTTCTTATCACACAGTTTCGATAGCTGAGATGTCGATGTTTCGAGCGTTGTTAGTCTTTATTTTTTTTTTGGCTTATTGAAGCATGTAAATGACTATATTCAATCATGTTCAGAGACACTCAAGTTGAATATGTGAGAGATAGAAATATCAAAAGAAATTTGTTTAGTTTTCTAAAATAAAATAAATATTGGATATCTATATAT
>JBAMHZ010443438.1:0-21536 GCA_037177395.1 Alpinia galanga | reverse complement strand
TGTATTATCTAATAATATAAGAGCATTCACAATGGAAATTTTTGAGCTTCTAGATTATGTATATAGTTATAAGAGCTTTTATATATAATGTAAAATATAAATAAAAAAATGAAATTTATAAATAAATTATTAGAATGTTTTTGACAGCTAAGAGATGAATAAAATTTTTTATTTTATTATAGGGACCCAACAAAGTTCTCCAAGGCTATAAAATATTTACTGATTAATATTTATAAAATAAAGTTTCATAAATAATTTATTTACAATTAATAATTTTTTAAATTTTCTTAATACATTTTTCTTCTTTAGCAAAGATTATAGTTTCAAATAATAATAATAATAAAACTCAATATAAAAAGCTTAATAAGCTCTAAATAAATCAAACAAACTCGTTTCAATAATTTAATTCATTTTAGAGACTTGATTTTAACAAGTTTGTTTGTTTATATTATAACCGTTTTAATAATTTTAAAGTGATTTTTTTTCTTGATTTTCATTACATTTAAAATAATTTTGATTGAATTAATAAAAATTAAGTTGTAGGGGAAAAATGAAAAATATATAAAAAAAATTATGATAATATTTTTTTTTAAAAAAAATGCTTTTTAATTTTTATCCAATAAAATTTCATTCAAAGCAAAATCCAATGATTAACACAGTACAAATTCAGAGGAGAAAATAAATATTAATTTTTACCGCTGAATAAAAATATCAATTAAAATATTTATTATTTAAACTTTCAGTCCGATTAATTTCTGAGGATGATCAATTCTATCCTATAATTTTTCAAAAATGTCCCATAATAGAGTCGAAAGAAGTCAGAGTCCCAATAAATTTTCACTAACCACCTGGATAAAATAAAGAAGTACTTTAGTTTTTTAGCAGGTCAGTCCGAATTCTACAGTCATATTATTTCTGAAAGATTGGTAAATGTCGATGTCGTACTTTATTCACCGGATAAATTCTTACACAGAGGACTAACTTTATAGATTTTTTTAAAAATTTATTATCAAACTGTATCTCAACTAAGAATTAAATTATATTTTTTTATAAAATGTCTTATCATCTTTACCGCTGCACCTCTTTGCTCTTAGAGGCAATTAAAATATGTAGCTTGTGAGAAACGATCTCCTGTGTAACTTATCCCACACGACACCCATTCGTAGCCTTCTTTCACCTTGGCACCGTCGACTTCGGCCAGCCAATTACCGGCCGGATTACGATCGGTGCCGGCTGGCGGGCCAAATTTTGACCGGCGCCGTGTTCGACCATTCCCCGGCTGGTCGCTGGTCGGATTGCGGCCGGCACTGGCCGGAATTTGGCCTGCTAGCACCACCGACCCGCGACGCTCGCGGGCCAAAATTTGATCGATGCCGATGGTACCAAGGAGAAGAATCACACAGGGTGGATTGTTACGTATGAATCATATGGGGTAAGCAACGCAGGTGATCAAAGGTCGACAGTAATTTATTTTCTCGAATTCTTAACTCGAAGGATTTAAATTTTTACAGAAGATAACAATTGCTTGACTCAGTACGAACAATAAACTTAATGGTCTGACTCGCCCTAGTTATAACCGATCCTGGCCTGACTTGAACGAGTCGGCTACCCCAACTCGCCCGAGTCACGCCGATTCCGGAGCCCTTATTTCTCTCCCGATTTGTGAACTCGGGGTCCGTCTTCCCTTTCGCCGCCGGCGATGTACGAAGCCCGGGTTTCCATCTCCCTCTTCCTTGTCCTCGCCTCCATCGTCGCCGCGCCCATGGCGGGGGCGGCGGCCACCACCCTTGGCCTCGACATCTTTATGGCCAGCGAGAACCGCCGCGACCCATCCGCCTCCGCCGACTCCTTCGCCGCCCTCCCCGCCTCCCTCAAACGCTCGCTCGCCGCCACTCTTCCGCCCTCCGACCATGCCGCGCTCGTCTCGGATCTCCTTTCTTACCGGATCTCTGTCCCTGTTTACGTGAAGCTCGTGGGCAGCTTCTCCGCCGCCGCTCCCGCTCTACTCCGGTCTTTCGCCGCCGCGGCCCTCGTCTCCGATCGGTTCCACGTTATCGGTGCCTCCCCGCACCATCTCGCCGTCGGGCACACCCTTCACCTGGATCCTGCTCAGTCGACTCTCGGATCGAAGATATCGGATGCGATCCGGTCTCAGATCGAATCCTCCACTTTGCCGCTGTATCGATCGGCCTTTCTCTCTGTTCCCTACTCCACGTTCGACCGGATCATAGAGCAGGATTTTCAGAAAGAGAATTCGAATTCTGCGCCAGGGTTCTACATATACTTGCTCAATCTCGGCTCTCAATCCAAACCCTATGCCTATTCCGTCGATTCCAGGGATCCCTCTCTCGCCTTCACCAAGTGCTTGGGAACTCTGTGGACTGGGAAAGGAAGGTATGTGTGGATTGACCTTGCTGCAGGACCAGTGGACTACGGGCCGGCGATATCTGGCGAAGGTGTGATTCCCCGAAGTGAATTTCATCCTCTGGCCTCCGGCCATGGACGACCGAGGTCCGAAAGGAGCCTCCTTTCAGACCTCACCTCTCTGGTCCTTAGCGCATACAAAGCTCTGCTGGTTCCATCTCTGAGAATTCCAGTCTTCTATGAGAACTCCCTCCTGATTCAATTCATCCATGTTCATGGAGCTGATCCAGTCAAGGATGGGCTTGATTGGAGCCTCATTCAACAGACGCTGAAAGAAAGTGAACTTGTTTACAAGGAACAATCTTTGGAGTTCAAATCATACAATATAAAGTTCTCAGACTGCCCAATTTGCTCTTTTGCAATCAGCCGATCTATGAGTTCATACACTTCTCGCTTCCTGTTTGAAAATTACACCCTCATTGTGAGTGAATATCTGGACTCAAAGCGCCTGCATCAGATACTTTCAGACTCAGTGGAAGAACTGCACCGTGCTGTGCAAATCCCAGAGGAAGATTATGACAAGGTCCTTCCAGTATATGTTTTCGATTTGGATTACGACAAGCTCCTTTTGCTTGATCGGTACCACCAGTCAGTTGCATTTAGAAACATGGTTATTGCTGTGAGGACCAAGAGCTCACAAACAGTGAGTGACTACAGCTGCAATGGCCGGCATGTGCTTACCCAGACGCGTAGCCTAGATCGTCCCATCATCGGTTCTGTGGTTCAGAGTATGTGGGGAGTTTCACCTACCCACCAGTCATGGAGTCCGCAGCACAACACCACCATGATTGACTACACTTGGAGTGTTGGCCAAACTCCATTTGGGCCATTTTCGGACTCTCTATCGCTGTCGTTTGTTCAGAGAGATGCAGCACGGAGAAATGTTCTTCTGACCACATTGAATTACACAATTACAAGTGCCATCGATGTATTGCAATCCATGGCTGCACATGGTGGAGATAGGAAGCTTCTCAAGGATAATAAGCATGTAGAGTTTGTTCAGAGGTGGAACTTGCTCAAGTACAAGCTGGAAAAGGCTGTTTCTGCTGTCTCCCAGTTTGATTTTGAGAAAGCCATGTACTTCATGCGCTCTTCGGATCATGATCTATATGCTATACACACACTAGTTTATGAGGCATCACAGAAGCTGGAGGCTTCACTTGTGTGTTTCAAGGATCCGCCATTCCCATGGGCATCACTCTCTCTGTTTGGTGTGTTTCTTTTCGGTTTCTCCTATGTTTATGCAAAGAAGGACAAGGTGTTTAAGAGCAAGAGAAAACAATTTTGACAATGGCCTTTGAGTTGTTACAATAACTAACATCTCCATTGCATATTTATTCTCTGAAGCTGTTTCTGAAGCCAATCCAGACTTGCTTGCTATGTTGTTTTTGATCTGCCTTTGCACTAGTTTTCATTTATGAATCTCTTTTTTGAGCACCCTCTTTTGTTTGCAATTGCTGTGCATGAATCAATTTGCAAACTGGGATCTGAACATGCAAAAGTCTGTTCTGAACTTGTGTAGGATGAACACATAAATGCAGACATTACTTCACTCCAGAATCTCAAGGATCTTTCTGGGTGAATATAGTTTTGCCTTTATAAGGTCTTGAATGGCTATTACTATTATTCAATGAATTGCCAACAGATCTCCAATTAACCAAGGTCCAGTATTTGGATAAGATAGCTAAGGATGTGTTGGCTTACTAGAACTTAAAGAATGTGTTGGCTTCTTCTTTGTTGTTGTTCTTCTTCTTGAGCCTTATGAAGCTTGCATGGGGACAAGAAGCGACTTAAGAAGAGGAGGAGGTAAATTCTAATCTAGGTCCATTCATGAAGAATGATGTGACAGACAGAACAAATGATCTTAAAGCGACTTAAGAAGAGGAGCAGGTAAATTCTAATCATTATTAGACTGAAGAAGTGGTTCAAATATCGTGCACAAATTTCACTAATATTTCTTTCTCTAATATCTTTTGACAGACCTTTGAAATTGCCATGTTTATAATGATAGATAGCATTCAATGATGAAATATGTGGAACAGATATCTTGGTCTCTCCATTCAAACATTAATGTAGATTCTATGATCGACTCTAATTATATCGGTGAGAAACATCAGACATCTAAATTGATTCGTATGCTTTTGCAGCCTCGACGCATGAAAGCAACAATTCAGGCTGCTCCATTGTTACTCCACACTAACTCAATGCTTGAAAGGATGATCGATTGGAGGAAAATGGATGAATAACAACATATCTAGACCCGGACAAGTCCTATGCGTTTTGATTATCTCTACTCTCTTCGTTCGTTAAAATTATTTCTGGAACCTTAAAACACCTGGTTTTGTATCATATCAGTTCTCTTGCAGTCCCTCAATGACAGTGGTTATGCAGGAGTCATGCTTGGAGGTCCAGAATTGTTTCAGAGCTGTGTCAGTTTGCTTAGAAGCATTGTAGCAACTGCATCTTTTGCTTCTATCAGCTCGGCTATCAATATAAATAGGCAGCTCTTCGTAGACAAACTCGGGATTTGTTATCACAGGTGATATCGGTTCGGGACCATGAGATTCTTTTCTATGAGATGGGAAGGAGTGTGGCTTCTACATTGGTCTGTGCTCTATCAGTCTTTGTTTCAGGTATTAGTATAAATAAACAGTTCTTGATAGACAAACTAAGAATATAAAGTAATATCGGTTCAGGATCATAGTTGTGTCAGTGATATGGTCGGACACTGTCCATCCATAACCTGACTTGCTCACGACATCAAGGCTAGCTAAATCAGGATCTAACTCAACTATAGTACAGGAGATAAGCTCTTATGTCTCGGCAGGAGACCATCTCTGGTGTCTCAGCAGACAATCAGCTTTTATGTCTCGGCCAGAAACCATATCTGGTGTCTCGGCAGGAGACCAGCTCTTATGTCTCGGCCAGAGACCATCTCTGGTGTCTCGGCAGGAGACTAACTCTTATGTTTCGACCGGAGACCTCTCTTATGTCTCGGCAGAAGACTTTTGTATAATCATGTTACTCATGGAGAACTTTTTCTATATTCATATATTCTAATCAGGGCATTTTGTGTTAAACCCCATACAGTCCGACAACTAAAGAACCCCTATCTTACTTATCTCACTAACAAGGACGAGATATGAGATCGTTAGTATTTATGAAGGAATGTCCCCTCACAAGGGGTATATTAATGAAGATATGGTATTCTATATTCTTGACCGCTATCAGAGCGTGCTACTGTCAGAGCATGCCTCTGCCCGGACATCCTGCTGTCAGAATACCCTTATATATAAGGGTTCACGGTCATCAAGGCAAGTTCTCTCGAATTCTTCTCATTTTCACTCATCTCCCATATCTGCCCGAATCCTTCCGGTGTCTCCCATCGCGCTCTCTGTTTCAGGTGCTCTTCCCGGATTCAACTTTCATGCGTGTGACTCGATCCTACTCTCCCTTTGGATCATTCGGCCAACAACAATCAATTTGCATAGAAGCATTGTAACTGTAACTTTTGCTTCCATCAGCTCGGTAATATAAATAGGCAACTCTTGGTAGACAAAGTTGGGATTTATGATCATAAGGTAATATCGGTTCGGGATCATGAGCTCCTTTTCTATGAGATGGGAAGGAGGTTGGCTTCGTAGACAAACTTGGTCCGTGCTCTATCAGTCTCTGTTCTTGAAAGACAAACTAAGAATGTGAGGTCCTCTTTTGGGTGAGACAGGAAGGCCTGTTGCACAACCATTGGTCCTAGTCGATCTGCAAAATGAGGCATCTATGGACACAAAGTAGCAGAGGGAGGAGAGCACCACGTTGGTTGTGATCATCTAGTTCTACTGCTACATCCCTGAGGGATGAACCAGGAGATGTCCAACGATGGGGATGGCAAGCTAGAGGTCATAGTTGTGGAGACGAAAGCTGTCAAAGAGTGCCCAGTGTCTTCCTAAAAGAAGATGGAAGTGACATTACATCCACGAAGCACAGCTGGTGCTTAACAAGTTGTTTATGCCTTCAAAGTCTGTAAACAAAATGTTGATCTTCAGAGGTATAGATATAATTTGGAGAGAATAAAAACATGACAAGAGAGATGCTAAAAAATGGAAACAAATTCTATAAATTGAGTGTAGAGCATGAAGACTAAAACCTCATGAACTATCGTACCTGGGGAGTTCAGATCACATGGAACTAATTTATGATTACACTGCTAAGTTCTAGGAGATACAAATACTATAAATCTCCAGAAACATCAACTCATCATCCCCTCTATTGCGATTCAAAAGCTCGATGTTTCTATGCGGGCGGGGCATTCTCTGCCTTGTCGGTGTCCATTGGCTCAGCAGCCGCTGCCAGGGGTTCCTGACTACCATCATCAGCCATGGGCTCAACCGATGCATCCTCTCCTTGCTTCTGTGGTTCTGAGGCTTGAGATTGCTCACCTGGGGTCGGAGTTTTTGAGGTAGCAGGTCGTGGCTTTGTCATTATTGGCTTGCAAAGCCTGCCAATTGTAGCATGATAGATAAGTGAAAATCCCAAAACCCAATCTAATTCAAAACCGGACGATTGATATTTAGATAGTCAGATTTTACCTGTCCAAAGCCTCTGCCTTTCTTTTGATATCAGCAGAGAGAAGAATAGGATTGGCATATTTGGGCAAGGCATTCTGCTGCTGCTGTTTCTCCTGTAGCCATGCTTCCGCTTCGCTACACTCGCTGACCACCTGCAGAACAAATAAGATAAGCATGCATCATCGTTATTTAAGTTTGCGGCAATATTCTAAGTGGATTTATCACACTCGAATTGGAAACACTCAGCAAAGTGCTCATCGATGCTTTTTCAAATTGGATACCGGCAGAACATTGAAAGGTTACCTTCTGCTTCTCTGCTAGATCAATGTGGTCAAACTTGGGATCGTTTGACAAAGCTGCTGCTCTGAAACTATGGATGCAATAAACAAGTTGATCGACTGCTGGACCTCTGTCTGTCCACTCCCTGTACCGCTCCTCTATCGGATTACCTTGCTGCATTGTGAAAAATGCCATCAGATTGTTTACACTCATTGACAAGAAGGTCAAACGCAAATATTTTACCTTTTGAAGTTCCTCGAGTTTAGCAACATATACGCCCTTAGTTTCATCTTCACCATCTTCATAGAGCCAATCCTCGACTTCCTGAAGCTTTGCAATAAGTTCATCTCTCTCTGATGGTGTTACGAATGCCTCATACTTATCATAAAGCTGAACATGGTGGTTATACTGTTAGGATCTTAATGAAAGGGCTGTGGGTATATCCTACAGTCATAGTAGGAAAGATGTATTACCTTGTTCCGCATGTCATACACATATGCCTCGACGGCATTTTTCTTGTCTTTTGTTTCCTCCATCACTCTATCTTGAAGTGCCATTTCAAATTCCTTTTCAACTGCCTTCTGCAATTCATCAGCTGACAGCCCACCATAGACTGTCTCAGCAACAGTAATATTGGTTTTCTTAACTTTCTTTTTGGTAGCTTCAACCTGGGGTATATAAACATTACCAATATAATTAAAGACAGAAATACAAAATAAATAATGAATCAAAATAAAATGAGAAACTTCAAACTTAGGTCAATCGATAGAGATAAAGTTAGCAGTATCACTTTTACACATGAAACAGGCATGAAATTGAACACAGTTAATAGATATAAAAAAGGAATAAAGCATAGGATTTAAATACTAAACCTGAGTAGCATTTACCTTGTGACCAGTCGACAACAAAAGGTAATCAAGAACAATTGGTACAGCATCCCCAAAGAAAATGGATATCAACAAAATAGTATTTTACAAAGAAAAATTAATAAGCAAGAACTAAATATGGCGTGTATTGATTTTCTGAGCATATCAATTTTTGTTGAAAACTGAGGTATAGTTTCATGTGATTACCATTTTAGACTTGATGGGGTTATATAGTTTCATGCTATTCCCATTTTTGGACTTGATGGGGTCATAACTCCAACTCAATCTCAGACATTCCAAACTTGAACCAACTAGTAAACTCCAATTCAGACCAATCAAGCAACCTGCTCATCCAACTCAGATTCCTACTAACAGGCCATTCAGCTTCATTATGAGATTTCATACTAGCTTTGGTTCAAGGTCACATCAATAGGTACGTCATTGACAAAACCACCATGAAGCATGTCAGCCAATCGAAAGCCACCATGTAGCAACAGAATTATTCTTGTCCGGCCAATCTTGTCAGCCTCAACCAAATGAAGCAGTTAAGTGTGCAGCTTATCAGGCATTAGATGCTATGACCAAACAAGCATTAAATGCCCTCCTCGACCATATAGTGGAGGTAACAAATGTGACAACAAACATCAAATCGTCCAAACACTCAAGTGACGCTAGGTTGATAAAGTGAATATTTGATGGTTTAATACCAAAGGATATTACTCCTAAAGATTAGTGAGAGTAATCTAGATTGATGTTTGTGCACGTGTAAAAAACAGATAGAAACATGGAAGACCATACAGTCTATCACTAATGCTAGGTTGATGTGTCTCGACAGCAGCATGCATATATAATATGATAATCATGTTTTTTTTAGTAAACCCATCTTTTGTTTTGAAAGGGTTGTGATATAACATATTGAATAAATGTTAATAGCAGCAACCAGACAAAACAGTAGGAGAGCCTGCTTAAACAAGTCTCCTAAATTTTCCTTGGTTAATCTACAAGGGGTATATTAAGTGTCTCCACTACCAAACTGGATGGGCCAGGCTACTAAAGGTTTATAACCTAAACTGCTAAAGTGCTAAACAAATTGCTATAAAAGATAACATGTTAAAAGAGAGACAACATGTATGCAGCTGAGTAATTACGAATTTACAAACCTTTTTGACAGTTTCCATCTGTATGGGCTTTTCCTTGGACTCTGGCACTCCATTGTCAACCCCATCAGCAGTCTTTGCATCTTCCATGTTTACATCAGTTTCAGTTTTTGAGGAATCAGTTGCACTGTCATCTGTATCCATTTTTGCAGATTCCTTAGACAGTTCTTCAGCCGAGACTGGGATTTCAACTTCCTCCTCCAACTGTAGAACCAAGTTTAATTATTGTAACAATGAGGTTGTTACAATAAAATTGAAACTAATGTACTTACTGTGGCTGAGTCAACTGAAACAATTCCATGCAGATTTAAGCGTACTTTAACTTTCACCTTAGCCCGCTCTCCAGTGCTCAACTGGAACGGTCCAATCTGCAAACAAGGTTTATAATTGTTAAAAGCAGCAAAAATTTAAAGACTTTTGGCATAATTTTGAAAACAATATCAATCTAGCACTACCTCATGTTTACAAGAATGAAACGAATAAAATTATCTCAAAAGAATTTTTGAAACTTAAAATTTTAAAATAATAACTTTAATTCACAAAGAAAGTCACTATATGTTTGTAATATCATGTCAAAAAAAAAAAAAAAAAAAAAGATTACCGTGTAAGTGCTGATCTTGGCAGGAACTTGTGCATCACCTGCATCTGCATATACAACATCTGCAGAAAATGTACCAGACCGAAAGAATGTAAGAGCTTTGACACTGGGGATTGGGTTCCCTTTGGGGAAAACTGTAGACTGGTGGTTTTCTATTCCACCATTCTGTGTGTCAGCAGTGGATCCTTTCCATGTTAAGGCTATTGAGAAAGGGAAGCTATCATGAACCTGTATAAAACAAATTTACAAAGTTTGTATGTACAAATCAATAAAAGCAATAACATTGGGCAGGAAAAAAATGATCAAAATATAAGTTACATAAATAAAATATTCATTTACATCCTAAATCTATCCTAGCAAGTTAGACGGTCTAATTTAATTAAACTTTATGCCAATACAATTGCAGCACGTAATTTTATAAATCATAATAAAGATGGAAATATATCTAGCACCTGAAATTCCCGCACTTTGAATGTGGGGCTTAAAACAGCACATTCGAGGGCACAACCACGAGCAACGCACTCACTTGCATTCATAGTTCGCCTAGGCTCTTTGCCAAAGAAATCTGTCAAAATCTTGATAATAGCTGGAACACGAGACCCTGATCCAACAACTTCAACAGAGTGAATATTCTCCTTAGTCAACCCAGCTCCAGCAAGGGCATTCTCCAACGGTCCTTTGACCCGCTCCAAGATGGGAATGCTTATCTGCTCAAACTCTTCTCTTTTGATAAAGCCCTTCACGTCCTTTTCATCCATCAGACACTCAATATGTAATGGAGCTTCAGGGTTTGCACTGAGGACCTTCTTTAGCTTCTCACATGCTGCTCGGAGTCTAATAGAGGCCCTGGCATTCTGATACACATCAATTTTGTACTCATCCTTAAACTTAGCAGCAAAGTACTTAAAAAGGACTTCATCAAAATCTCTCCCACCAAGAGACTGATCATAAGAATGAGCCAATATCTTCAGTTGTCCCTTCTTGTACCCAGCCACGCACACCTGCATGCTTGCATGCCCAACATCAACAAAAGCCACATTGATTTGATCATTTTCCGGCAAATCCGTCTTATAAATACCATAAGCCAATGCAGTAGCAGTTGTCTCATGGAACAGGCGGAGAGGATGCAAGCCAGCTATTGTAGAAGCATCTAACATCGCTCTCCTCTGTAGATCATTGAAGTAGACTGGAATACCAATGCAACAATCAACAACTGCTGCATTCAGATTCTTCTCTGCAATGCTCTTCAGGTTAGACAGAATCATTGCAAGCACTTGGGTCGGAGTAAATGCCCTCATTTCACCTAGATAGTTTGCATGAATCAACGGAAACCCATCAGGTCCTTCAGTGACCTTAAACGCGAAGGACTGGATATCCCTCTGTACCTCAGGATCCGAAAATTTCCGACCCAAAAGACGCTTGATCTGTGAGACAGAATTCTTGGGGTTCATAGCAGACGATGCCGCACCTGCAGTCCCAATAAAACGCTGTTTCTCGCCGAAGCAGACAATGGCAGGGGTCTCACGCTTTGATTCATCATTCAGAACCACATCGATCCCGCGTTGCCTTGCCACCGCAACAATGCAGCTCTCATTCCCAACATCAAACCCCACAACGCTCATTTTCGATATCTACTATACGCAGAGATCTGCGATCAAAGAAGCGACTTTCAATTAGGTGGATCTCAAAAATGCGAAAAAAAGCACATTTGTGTTTACGAAAAATAGATCTTACAGCCACACTACGACCCTACTCTAATAATCTAACTACAAGTCTGATCAAACAGGACCGCTCTATGTGATCTACGGTTTTGACCTACAGAAATTGGTCAAACAACATAACAAACAACAGAGAACAGGAAAAGAATTAGGATTTTGCACGGAGAAAAGCATGATTGGTATCGTACCAACAGGGAACCGCAGAGCGGGTGCGAAGTGGCTGCTGAACCTCCCTGGATCGAGATTTTCTTCCTCGTCGCCGGAGCCGATGAAAATTCCCTCGCGAAGAAGCGGAGGCGACAGGGGTGATCGCATATAAGCGCACTCTAGGGCGAGGCGCTCTTTCTAGAACCATCGTCTCCGTGAAGCTGCGAGATCACAGGAAGAGCAACCGTTTCTGACCGTCGATCGAGTCACGCCCGGCTTGATCTGCGGTCAGGATTGGCGAGTCGACAGCCCAGTTTCTCAATCGTCGGCCGAGCGCGACAACACGTGGCGCGCGCTGGCCCAGGTAGAGCAGTTTGGACCGGACTGCTGCTTACTCTCTTCGGACTGAACCGGACATGGTTCGAGAAGGATCCCTCTGGCTGAATCGATGATGCTATTAGAACGCGTTTAAAAGTACCCACCAATCACCTGTTCCATTATTGGCCGTGAGGAAGATGTTTCTGGTGGTTCTATGTTGGGTAGGAGAAGAACTCCGGCTTTGACTTAGTGAGGAGAGCGAGTCGTCGAAGAGTTTTTATTAGTTAATTTAATTATTTTCTATTTTTAGAAAATTGAAAGAGAAAATGGGCGTTAAGTTGTGAAACATAATAATATCTTATAGGTGAAACAATTTTAATCAAAATTACTCTAAATTAAATATTATTAATCGAAGTTACTCTAAAATATAAAGTATAAAAGAGAGATTTCATGTGGTAAAATTATGAATGAGATATTATTTTGATTTTTTTAAAAAAATATATAAATAATTAAGAGTGCTGTTTTTTTTTTTCTCTCTTTCACTTTTGATCTCTTTTCTACCTCTATTCTATGAGTCCCAATAAACAACGATTAAGAACGTTATACCTGCGGTTAAGTCGCTTAAATGCGTAATTTGTAAATACTTTAAACATTAATGTCCATAGGACCGGACCAGACCGGTTTGTAATCGGTCCAGATACGAAACCGCCGTTCGGCTTGTCTCGTTGCGCAGCAGAAGGTTTCATTCGAAACTATACGACCAGACCGGTTTCGTAATCGGTTCAGACACGAAACCGCCGGTCGGCTTGTCTCGTTGCGCAGCAGAAGGTTTCATTTGAGATGACGTGAACCGCTTTGTTAACTTTTACCACACATTGTTTACCAATTTGCAACTCAGTTCTGTGGTCCACCTTAATTCCGTACGCGTGCTACACGCTTGAATAAATTTATTATCGACTCTAAAAATTCATAAAAATAAATAAATTTTATTCAATTTCACATCTATGTACGTATTATTAATTTATTCTAAATTGAAAATAATTATAGAAAGTTACATCCAAATGGAATTCCGCAAAAGAATAGGAATTAGTTATAATGGAGGGGTCAAAGTGAATATATTCGCATTTCACGTTTAACAAGCCAAGCCGGCCAGCGGTCGTAATCACTGTACTTACGTGACTTGAACAGTTACATACTCTATCATGTTACTAGGAACCATCTCGACCGTCCAATGATCAATCGACGGAGGAAACGGAGCTCCTCGTTTAACTTGCTGCGAGGCGGAGCGAGTGGTGCTTTATAAGGCCAGGTATTCCTTCCATCTGGAGATCGACACGTGTGCATTTCGTTCTCCTTGAGAGCTTCTTCCTCTCTCGTTGCCCTTCTCCGTGCTCGCTGCGAGGTCGACGTGATTTCGAGGTGATTATTCGATCTCTGTTGATTTTAGCGTCTCGAGTTCGTCTTAGATTCTTCCGTGCCTGTCGTTATTGGTTTATTAGCATTGCTTATTGGTGGTTTGGCGCCCTGCGGCGGAGGGAAATCTTCGATCTTTAGGGATATGTTTGAATTCTTGTTTCTTAATCCTAAATTTGCCCCGGAATAGTAGTAAGTCGCTGATTTTGACGGATAAAGCGCAGCCGCAGCACCCAAGTTTTGTTCTTTTAGCTTCTTTATAGTGAACTATTTTTTACAGGTTGTGATCTGTCGTTTTTTCCGAATTATTGGGGTCGGATTCATGGATTTTATCTTTACATTGAGCTCAATGCAGGGATTCATGTGGACTCTGAATATTTATCATTATTTGGTGTTTATAGTCAGTGATACTATCATAGTTCATGGAGCGTTAATTTCTAAATGTTCCAGATCGATTCATGTTTTGGTTGTGCGTTAAATGGAGGTTTAATTTCTAAATGTTTGTTTTCCAAAAAGAAAAATTCTTTTTTTTTTCTCTCTTTTAAGTTTTTTTAGTAAGATTGCATTGTTTTATATGCCTATATGTTGATTTGTTTCTCATGGTTTTAGGTTAGGAAATCCTTTTTCACTAAAAAAAGTAGTTATAATCGGTTCAGTTGCATGTTTGCAGATTCTAGGTGTCTCGTTCGTCAAATGGCGTCTTCCTCCTGTCAGTGCTTTTTTGGGCATAGATTATTCTTCCATGGCGAGTCAAGGTTCCAGTCCAAATCTGAACTCTTCAGAACTATGCAATTTTTCAAGAGGAACACATCAGAGTTCATTATGTACCAAAATTCTTTTGCTACACATCCCCAGAAGGAGAAGGTGAAGGTTCTGTTTCAAGCATATTCTGCAGATTAGAATATGTGATTATTTTTGTTATTAAACATCCTTATATGTGGCTCTCCGGGATGCATATACTGCTGATTGGAATCTTGTTTCCTGCCTTTTTAGAAAATTGGTGCCATATTCCAACTTGCTTGTTTTACATCTAGACAAAGGGAAAAAAAGTGCATGTCCATAACATTGCACAAAGCTATTTGTCACTTTGTATGGTTCAATGGCTAAATTTAAGTGAATCTTATTTAAAATGAGCATTTGTATGTGTTTCAAAGTTGAAAATTCGGGTAAGCACATATTACGTTGGGTTGGATAAAGAACTGTTATTCCCTTGAGTTTCATTTCATAAGGATTGCAGTGTGCATTATGAAAGATAGGAAGAGCAGAAAAGAGAGCAGGGAAGAGGACTACCAAAAACTCCCGTGGCTAGTTAGCATTCAAACTCCTACTGCAATAACTGAAGAGGAGGAACCAAAATAAGAAAGAACAGGAGCCAAATAGCTCTCTGGTTCTCAGCAAAAGATATGAAAATGGAAGGGAACTCATAAGTACAAATCAACAGCCTTTTTGTTTTCTGTTTGGTCCACATTGTTGTTCACTTTGCTGCCAGTTGTCTTGTTGTTTGGCTTCCCTCAAAGAACAAGAGGTGGGAACATGCAAACTCAGATTAGAAAGTAGGTATTAATTTAGGGTCTCATGTAAGAAGCAATGTGCATGTGGTTGCTATGACGAGGTAAAAGTGAGTGGGTGTAGAGTAATTTTGAACATTGTATCAGTGCTCAGTTTGCTTGAAGTGGCAAGGAATGAGTATTATTAAGTTGGATATGCTCATTGTTTTTCTATTCACAAGTCCACTAGTACTAGATAATACTTAAAGTCACTGCATACCTTTATCTTGTTTTCTTTTACTATTTCACTTAGTAGTTGTATTTAAATTTTGCAGTTTTTTTCTGTGTTGACTACTATTGAATAGTTTCATTTAGACAAATTTGTTCACAGAGCTTGTGCAGCCAGGTAGGTGCACTACCATACCTTGGTGATTATTTTTGGGAAAAGGATCCAACTCCTATATTAGACATGATTGATACACCGGTTCAGCTGAAGAATCTGTCTCACAAGGTATGTTAGTTCTACAACTGTTGCCTTTTTATTTTTTGCTGCAAGTTGTAAATGTCTTTGAGAGAGCTGATGCCAGTTCAATGCAGGAATTAAAACAATTATCCTCTGAAATTCGTTCTGAGATATCTTTCATTATGTCAAATGCTCATAGACCTTATAAAGAAAGTCTTTCTGTGGTAGAGTTGACAGTGGCAGTACATTATGTTTTCCATGCGCCGATGGACAAGATACTTTGGGATGATGGCGAACAGGTTCTTTTTTATTTTCTTGTTAATTAAAAGTGATGCAATTTCAACTTCATTGTATGTCAATGCTAGATCCTCTATTGAATAATTTTTGTTCCATCGCATACAGACATATGCACATAAGATTTTGACTGGGAGGCGTGCTCTTATGCATACACTTAAGAAAAGAAAAGGTCTCTCAGGTTTCACTTCTCGAGCAGAGAGTGACTATGATGCATTTGGAGCTGGGCATGGATGCAATAGCATATCTGCTGGGCTTGGTACTCTTACACACCCCTGCCTTCTCCCCCATTTTTAATATTCCATTCAATATTTTGCCGTGTCCTTTTGAGTTCATAAGATGATAAACTAAGTCTCCAAGAGATGATTGACAATATGCGAGATATACTGCTGTTAATTCTCTAGCCAGTGCCATACTGAGCATCATGCCTCTGTATGTTGGCTAACATATATGTACCAAGAAGGCTTTTTTAAAGATTTGTAACTTGTTTCTTTTTCTCCTTTTTGTTGTACTTTTGTGGTTCTTGAAAAAGATTCCTCACATATCTATGCGAGGAAACTTTAGGCACAAATAACATGGACATTCTTAAATCCTACAATGCATTTTACAGTTGGACAAGAATAATAAAATTAAGTTAAAAGTGCTTTATCTGAATATTACTTGTAAATGGAGCAATGAGATCCATATTGCCAATCCTAAGTAATGACTATGATGAAGATTGCAAAACTAGGAATTTCTTGACATAATTTCCCCAACAGGTGATTGTTGATGTGTGTCACTTTAAGCAATTTTTCAAAAGTGTATTTTGTAATGAATCTGAAGGTATGACATCTAAAGAATTATCAAAGCTTTATCATGTTCAGGTTGAATTGTTGTGATGATGTGAGTGGAATTGTAAAAGATTAACTTTTGTAGCAACCCGACTTTTCTATTTAACTGGAAAAATAGAAATTTAATTTCATTTGTCTAGAGTTGAGGAGTATTTACCATTTCTACACTCAATTGCACTTAGATTGAAAGCATGGTCTACTTCATATTGGATTGTCCAATTCCTGGTGGTTCATATACATCACTGCGTCCCATCAGGCCTTATTTTGTAGGATGGTTCACTATTTGCTGCAATTAAGTAAAAAGTTGTTAGCTTTTGTTACTCTTATTATTAATTTATACAACGATATTGAATATTGACTATTGAGGCTTATCTATTGTTCCTCAATTCAGTAGAAAATCCTTGTTGGAATTTCAATGTGTATTTTACTCTTGACATAGGGTTGACACTAAAAAAAAGCTGGTCTTCACATTGATTATTTTCTGCAGGCATGGCAGTTGCAAGAGATATTCAAGGAAAGAAGAATCGTGTTGTGGCAATCATAAGTAATTTGACAACACTGGCTGGTCAGGTCTATGAGGCAATGAGCAATGCTGGATATCTTGATTCTAATATGATAGTGATTTTAAATGATAGTAGGCATTCTTTACATCCTAAGCTTGCTGATGGAACAAAAATGGCAATCAGTCCTCTCTCCAGTAGTCTAAGCAAGCTCCAATCTAGTAGATCTTTCCGGAGATTCAGGGAAGCTGCAAAGGTACATGTATTCTCAATTCAGCAAAGCTCCACACTAGTTAAATTCTGACACAAAGAACCTGAGTTTTATGAAGTTTGTTTGGGAAATATTTGTGTTGATTCACCTTAAGCTTTATTTGACAGTGTTTCAAATTGGTGAAGCTGCTTTGGTATATGGGTTTTATTTCATTCATTTTATTGCCTCAATTGTTGGCCAACCCAATGCTTGTGTTTCTGAACTACCGTGTGTGTGTTGCCTCAGTTGTTAACCATCCAATGCTTGTATTTTTGAACTAATGTGTGTCTTCTCATGTATGCTGATGCCAGGGAATAACAAAAAGAATTGGTAAAGCCATGCATGAATTGGCAGCCAAAGTAGATGAGTACGCACGTGGTATGATTGGTCCTATGGGAGCTACTCTCTTTGAAGAACTTGGACTGTACTACATTGGACCAGTTGATGGGCACAATATTGATGATCTAGTTTGTGTACTTAATGAAGTGGCATTATTAGATTCAACAGGTCCTGTTTTAGTACATGTCATCACAGAGGATGAGAAGGAGTTGGAATCTACTGAGGAAGGTAAATGGTTGAATCCTTTTGTATTACAGAATGCTGCAGGGCAAGGTCTATATACAATTCATCATATTTGATGTAACAATATGTGTGTACAATGTGTGCACATGCAAAAATAAATTGGAAACATATAACTAGGCTGTAATTGCAGATTTTATAAGTGATAAATATATTCTCAATTTGGTGTTGAACAGGTACCTCAAAGTCATGCCCTTTAGTATCAGATTTGAAGTCCATGAAAAGCAGCCTCAGGACGTTCAATGATGTTCTTGTGGAAACTCTAGTAGCAGAAGCAGAAAGGGACAAATCAATTGCGGTAGTCCATGCTGGCATTGCAGTTGATCCATCTCTTAAGCTTTTCCAGTCCAGATTTCCAGATAGATTCTTTGATGTAGGAATGGCAGAACAACATGCTATTACTTTTTCAGCAGGATTATCTTGTGGAGGCATGAAACCATTCTGCATAATTCCATCAACTTTCTTACAAAGAGGATATGATCAGGTGATATTCTTTTCCTTGTCTTCAATGTTTACCTCCCCATACAGGACTTGCTACTTCCTAAATATGTTTTAGGTTTTTGTTCTTGAACTGCTCTTTCCGCAAACTCATTAAGATTGCCTCTGCTGTTTGTGCACATAAGATCATTAAAAATTGCACCATAATTGGATTTTTGAAGGTGTGTCTTGGATCCCCTGGGCTATCTTAGGAGTCAGTGCCTAAATTATCAGGGCCCATACACAGCACTTATTACTCTATTATTCATGATGAACATAGTATTTGAACATTTAATATTCTTTTTTTAGGTTGTTTCTCTATTACTTTTAAATTTTTGTTGTTGTGTCTTATCCATGGGATCCTGGAATTTTTTATTTTTTATTGGCAAATTATCTGGATAGAAATTTGGATGCTTGAAAAGTACTGTATTGTTGAAAGTTTTTCTTCACCGGATTGCCACATTACATGACAATGTGATTAGAAAATGCTATGCTACTCAACAATCACATTAACTCTCACTTAAGTTTTCACTTTAGCTTATTGAGTGAATACTGAAGCATATCGTCAACAGTACACCACATTAAAACCCAAGCCATATTAAATTCCATTAAATGCTATCACAAGTTGCATTCCATTATTTCATCAAATGCCCACTAAGAATAAGAAGATAAAGCTCATTTACTGAAGTACCGTCATACACTCAAAACAAATGGAAATCATTTTACATGTTTAGTTTTGCTTATTATTCGAAAACTGGCTGTGCATTTTCCTTAAATACTAGAGTTCATGCAGGGGGAATTGTTGCTCAAATATATTACCCCTAAATGAGTTCCTTCAACCATGAATTATAGTAAAATTTGAAAAAGTTGTGTTTTTTTTTTGTAGGTCATTGAAGATGTGGATCTGCAGAAAGTTCCTGTAAGATTTGCCATCAGTAATGCTGGGCTTGTTGGATCTGAAGGTCCCACTCAATCAGGAATTTTTGATATTACATTCATGGCATGCTTGCCAAATATGATTGTCATGGCACCATCAGATGAAGATGAACTTGTTGACATGGTAGCTACTGCTGTTCGTATTGATGATAGGCCTATCTGCTTCCGGTATCCTAGGATTGCCCTTTTAGGAAATGGTAGTTCATTACATAACGGGACTCCTATTGAGGTATCTTTTTGTATTTTCATTCCCATAATTTCCTTTGTGATTACTAGCCATATTTATTCTGTTTAGTATTTTCACTTGCTACATTCTCCCAATTCCTTGATGTCCTATATCCTCGTCAATGATACAATACAGTAGATTGGATATCTGATTCATGCGGTGAAACTTGCTTTTCCTTCAAAACTAAACTGCCATTTTTTCCAATGCAAGTTTGAAATGTTGTCTTATCGCTGTCAACCCTCAAGGACTAAATTAAAGTGCCTACTACCATTTTGCTTGTTTTTCTCTTAAAACTATTCATAGTGATTTTTGCCTCATCTTCCATTTCTGTGGTGTAAGTTGCTTGATTTTTCGTCATGTCCAATTCTATTAAGAGTTTTCAAGATTTTCTTATTGGCATCCATCTGATGCAATGACTTCCAGAAAAAACAGCTAACCTTGACCGCTTTACCGGTTAAACTGCTAATCAGCTATCCTGATTTCCTATTGAAACAGAAGAGTATTAGCTGTTGGATTTATTAGGCTGTCTTGATGGTCTTGAATTGCTTGTTTTCAGATTGGGAAGGGAGAAATCCTAGTGGAGGGAAAGCATGTGGCTCTTCTTGGCTATGGTGTGATGGTTCAGAATTGCCTGAAGGCCCAATCTTTGCTCGCTAGCCTTGGTATCGAGGTAACTGTTGCTAGTGCAAGGTTTTGCAAACCCCTCGACATTGAGCTCATCCGAGAGCTATGTCAGCACCATGAGTTTCTGATAACTGTTGAGGAAGGATCTATCGGCGGCTTCGGTGCTCATGTTTCACAATTCCTGGCTCTTGATGGCTTGCTCGATGGAAGAGTGAAGGTACCATTTTTCTCCTCTTTTTTCACTATGCAATTCTGTGCATGATGAAATTTATCGACGAATATGAATTCCTCGACATGATTTGAACCAATCAATTTACGACTTAATCACCTCTCTGGGTTCATCTTTGTTTGAATCACCAGTGGCGGCCCGTGTTACTGCCGGATAATTACATCGAGCAGGCATCCCCAAGGGAACAACTAGATATTGCTGGATTGACAGGGCATCACATTGCAGCAACAGCATTAAGCCTGTTAGGGCGTTATCGCGAAGCCTTCACCATGATGCGGTAGAACTGCTCTAACTTCGCGAGCAAAATGGATATACGCAAAGGAGGAGATTTGTTCCTATCCAATTTTTTGCAGAGGCTGCCAGACTATCTATATTGAGTTTCTTTTGGTTGGCACTCTCAACTGATCAGTGGTTTCTTTTGAATGAAGAGGCTTTTCGGTACGAGCTGCATTCGGCAATGAAATGGGTCGACTGCAATCGTCTTTTGCCAGTATGCTGTCGATAGCCATCGACTGTTTTGAGCAATCAAGGAAAGCATAATGGAAGGAGTTGTATTTTGTTATCTGTATAGATATTATTCTTAACCTGTCATTGTGCCATGTTCATGTGCAATCACATTACTAATGTTCAAGACATCATTTGATGTAGCTTAGAGTTTAACAATTCGATCTAAAAATGAGCTTTTCTCAAGTGAACATCACAAAAAAAAAATTCGACATTTGTTGCCTCAAAGCATGCATAGAAACTCAAGTCGAGGATCATTTTTAAAGGGTGCCTCGTACACAATGTAAGCCATGAAGAGTATTTCAAAAAGAAAGAGTTCTACAACTCCTTGCGCATCTTCCCCTCCCCTCCCCTGCGACGCATGCGCAATATTAATTTTATCTTCTAATCGATTGTGATTGCATAGTATAAAAAAAAAAAATGCATAATGCTTCCTCTTCGGAAAGGATCATCTGTGTATCGTCGAAATGAAAAACACTATACTCTAACCTATGAATCCATCAGAATCGTCATCGACATTATTCCGGCCAAACTAGAGTCAAATTGTGGCCATTAGTACTGTGCTCGTTGACGATAAAATTTGAACCGGAATTCGACTACGGTTTGATTGGAGTCCGAGTCTAGTTAAATCACGGTCAAATTCTATTCCAAT
>JBAMHZ010443335.1:0-21536 GCA_037177395.1 Alpinia galanga | reverse complement strand
AGATTGAATAGCTCTTTTGCATTTGTAGGACCACATCTTGAATATTCCTTCAAGTGATAACGAATCCCTCGATAAGGAGTAATCAAACCTCTCTTCAGCATAAATCCAGAGTCAACTAAATAATATTTACCTACCAATAGACGAAAGAATATAGGTTAATCATATTTACTGCCAAACATTATCCACTAATGAACATTAATTATGTTATCTTTTTCTCTCGTACCTGATTGCTTTGTGAGTTGCCGATCTGTTCTTTGGATTGATTTTGCTATCCGAAAAACAATCACAGTGCAAGCACTGAAAAGTTTCTCTTCACTCACAAACTAAATCCCCCTTGCTTCTTTGAATGCTCTTCCTTGTCTTTTCGCGCACCGTCCCTGTTTTCTGAGCCTTCTCTTATATATCACTTGGATGAAACTGCAGAAGATACCCACAGTAATGCCACCGCCTCGCGCCACCTCATTCAACCGCTTCAGTCGCCACATTTGCAATCACTGAAGTTGAAGTCGGTGGAGCGTTACTAGCCGGCAGAGTATTACTTGGATGCTTATGCGTTACTTAGACGCATTACCAACAAACATATTTAATTAATTATTTTTAATTACATATATATATTTTTTAAAACCAACCAACTCTTCTCTTTCCCATCGATATTTTTTTTTAAACCTAGCTGGCTTTTCTTCTTTCGTATCAATCTCTTAAAAATATATGAACTTGCCCCCTCGTAGTCCCTACTTATTATGTACTTTCCCCTCTCTTGCTAATAATTTCACACTTTTTTCTCCCTCTTGTGTCTTGTGATCTCGGATGTCCTTTCTTTCTCTCATCAGCCATATGACTAATTTTTATCTTAATGTTATAATTTTTTTTTGTGTGACAAAATATATATCTATTATTTTCTTCTACTATAAAAAGATGAAAATTTTACAAGCCCATATTTCTAATTTAAATCTTAAATTATTATCACAAAATAAATTGTGAAATCATCTCTAAAATGTTAAAATAATAAAATATCAAGCTTCATAAATAAAATATGCTTTATATAAACTAGTGATGATTTTAAAACAAAATTGAAATATTTTTTTTAGCAATATGAGATTGAAAATTTTTAATTTTTATTAAGTTTGATTATTTGGTACGATATAGTTTGGGTTTAAACTAATAAGGTATGACTTTTAGAATTTTTCTAAAAATAATTATTTCTTACCGTAAAGTAGTTTGTCTAATAATTTTGATTTTTTATATGAAGTAGAAAAATTAAAATTTTTGGGAGATAATTTTATAAAAGAAAAATGTTTAAATTTTAAAGTCTTTTAAAATATGATATATTATCTAATATTAATAGTTTGGATTTAGTTTTAAAATTAAAAGTTTTAAAAGAATAATAAATTCAGAATTATAAAAAAATTAATTTTTTTTCAATGTATATATAGCAGCTAGGATATAGTTAAAAGATTTTTTTTAATTAAAATTAATAAAATCTTATTTATGTTCAACAATATCTAAAGAAACATTAAATAATTTAATAATTTTATTAATTGAAAAATATTTATTATCAAAATTTAAATATAAAAAATTAACTAGTAAATTTGTATTTTCAAAATATCATTAAACTAAATTTTACGTAAAAATTTATTTTTTAAAAAATTAGTATTTAATTTGTTTAAAATATATATATTAAAGTCCTAAATATTTCTTTTGTTTAGATCTGAGTACAGTAAAATCAAAATATCGGAAAGTCTTTCTCTCTCCTCCCATTTGTTTTTTCAAATAATAAATTTAAATTAAAAAATGAAGAATAATGGAACTTAAAAAATATTTTCAAATATTAAATTGGTCTTTATCTGTAACATATTAAAATTCAAAAAGTATGATAAATTTGTCTTGAATTAAAGAATTAATTATTTAGAAAATAATCTCATATACATCCAATACTCACAAAAAGTAATTAGTTACTTAAATAGCCGGTTAATTGTTATTGGAGGGACAATGAAATAAACCGAAGCCCTTCCCGACCCCCGACCCCCTCTTCTCCGCTCTGTTTCGCACGGCCGCCGCCCCCGCCCACGGTCCACCTGCTTGCCACGCCCTCCCGACGCCTCCATCCTCTCGAAGCCAAGTACGCGGGTTTCAAGAAAAAGCATAGCTTGGAACCCTGAGTATCACATTTTGTTTCTTTACTATATCGCCTCGTTGATCAAAGTCCAGAAAAGCATGCATAGGTGTCGGTTAGTAGACCATTCTTTTGATCTGTGTTGTTTGTGAAAATTTTCATCTGCGATGCATTGGGCGCAATACTGTATCAAATTTTATTTTTGAGTTTCAGAGCTAGAATCACTCGGCAATCACTTGCAGATTTTTCCAATTCGTGTAAAGTACGGAAGAGGGTAGGCTGATTTTCCCCCTATTTTTCTTCTGTGAAGTTTTATCAAGGTCACTAATCAATTTCTCAAACAGGCTCGGAAGAATGGATTGGATTTAACAGAGTCATATCACCCGTTCTCATCTTTTAATGGTATTAACTTATCATTCTGTATGATATGATATAGTGCTATAGGATGTGGTTTCCGACTTGACGACTCATGTAAACATGCTTCTTTCAACAAACCATGAACAACTAAATTATGTAAGTTAGGAGTAATGAGGCACTAATCTTTGTGCAAAAAAAAAAGGATTTTTATTTTGTTAAATTACCTTAAACTTACTTTTGTCATTTTAAGGAAAAAATACACTTTCATATGATGCTTTATTTAAAGTTTTGTAAATCATTTTTAAGTGCAGTTTTCTATTGTCTCCTAACCCTCACCTCTCACATGGTCACACTTTCAACTTTAATTAATTCATTATGTTTATACAATTATACTATAACTTGCTGTTTTGTAGATCTCAGTACCAATCTTTTGGGGAACCATTTTGGTACTAGATTGCTGCAGCTGCAAGTTATTAATGCACTTCGAAAGGGAGATAAACAGAAAGCCTCCAAATTTCTTTTAAACCTTGGTGAAGTGAAGGACTACTTAAGTCCTAACAGTTTTGCTTGTATTCTGGAGTATTGTGCATCCAAGGGTGATACATTGGTAATGATTAATTTTAAAAACGCTTAATTTTAAATTCAATGTGTCTTTATTATTTTTTATAGAATCCATCTGCACCTTTAGCTATGTGTAAAGCAGAACTATCTCCTAATTTTGACAATTCTTCAAGGCTGCAGTCACCTAGTCAGTCTCTGGCTTTTAAAGAGGGTCATAGTTTCCTTTGTTTTAAAATAGTTAGGATCCTAAAGAATGTTTATGCATAATCTAAGAAAATTCAGGAACCTTTATACCACTGATATATTCTTCGACAAGTACATTGGAATAGCCTGGAATATATTAATAGAGATGTATAGAGTTTTTTTGGGGTAGTTTAACTGTCAGAGGGTCAGGATAGAGAGAAGGGAACTAGAAGCTTATACATACTGCTGCATACTTAACTTATTCTTCAAACCTAAAAGCATGCTCAGCCTCAGTTTGTTTATGAGTTCAATACTGTTTAGTTTGCAATTAGGTAGAAATGCAAAAAATATCCATGACAATGCAGAAATACTAAGTCAAACATTTGATATACAAATCCATTAAAGACTGCAGATTAAACATTCATTTTTTCCATCAGGGTTAATAGTATTTGTGTATATGCATTAGATTGCTAGTTCAGGAAATTATTTGGTTCCCTATACCTTCTACTGACAGAGCAGATCTCTTTTTTCTTCATTTTGTTCTTATAAACAGTTTGCTGATAATTAGCATTATTTCCCATCTTTTGTTCTTATTGGTGTTCTTCTTGTTTAGTTTGCTATGGAGACATGGAATATGATGGAGGAAAAAGATATTGCCTTAAACAAGAGAAGTTGCAGCTTCATACTTCAAGCCTTTTGTAAACGAGGATACATGGAGCAGGTTTGTTTTGATCGTGGTAATTCTATCTCTGTTACCTACTATGCTGATAAAGAAAATTGCTTGTAAACATATATCGTAGAATTTTTTCCCCAGAAAATGGGTAATTGTAATTTAAAATATGATCTCTTTCTTTTTAGCAAAAAATAATCCTCCCGTGTAAAAATATTTTAGAGTTCAAAAGATGGAGGTAAATATGTCATTTTACTTTTCTTTTCATTTTCCAGATTGTCTTTGTTCTGGAAATGGGGAATTGGAAATTTTTTTGCTTTGCAAATGCAGTTCACAAGAAACTCTTTCCTTCAACACATTATAGTTCATTTCTCTATGGTGGTTGAGACTACAAACCATGTTACTGCCCAGATAGCTATTCCTAGGAATATTATGTGGAAAACTGGAAAATCTACTGCTATGATTGAAGTGGGAAAAATACAGAAAGTCTGTTCCTTATTATTCCCCTAGTTCCTTTCATATCTCACAATTTTCTGTTGCTACGTTTTCACAACTGCAGAAGGCCAAACTAAGCCTAAATTAGGAAAACTCATATATGAAGATGTATATGCTGTTGGTGCGTATCCATTTTTTTCCTTTTAATTGGCTTTGGTTTTTCTGGGGTTTGATTTCTTCAGTTCTCTAGCTAGTTCAACTAAATGAGGATACAAAATGGAAAATTTCTTTTGCCAGAAATGTCAGTATTTAGGGAATTGTTCTCTTTTTATTTCTATGATCATTAGAATACCACTTTAACATTCATGATCATCCTGAGACGGTCACATGCTTGTCTGCTGCTGTTATCTGTCCCTTCTCACAGTGTATATTCCTTTATTAAACTTTATCTTGAGCATGATTCTAGAAATTATTCATCATCTTTTACAGGAAATTTACTTACTCGATTATTCACTTTTCATAGGCATTTAGCTTGCTTAATTCTCTGGGGGAAAATGATCGAGTACATGCTTCACTGTCAATGTTTAATATTTTCTTAAGTGGATGTTGGAGTTCGAAGAGCTTCAATCATGTCAACCATTGCTTGGGGCTGATGGAAACTCAACTTGTTGGCAAATCTGAAGTAACCTACTGGGAACTTCTTAAGGTTGGAATTTGATCTGAATTTTTTTTATGAGAACGTGTAATAGAGTAGCATGAATTATATCTGTGACATAATGATCTAAAGTTTAGATGTTTATTTGGTTGACTTAATAATCAATCATGCAGAATTTTAACTGTCTGTTTAAAGTAGACTTAAAAAATGAAGTATGTTTAACTGTGTTTGAAGTATCTACAGACAGTCATATGGTATATTTTGATACATTAACACTTACTGCTTGGGCTTTTTTCCCATCCCAGGCCCTTTCTTCTTCTCGCATCCGAGAAAAGTGAAACCTTTTGTATTATTATCCGTTTGGTCTGTCTGCTGAATTTACATATTTTCTTGGTCTTTAGTCCATAACGATAATACTGCTTATTTTTGTAAAATTTACAATTTGATGATAATACTGCTAATTTTAATAAAATTTCCATTTTGACCATCTACTCAACATAGAAATGGTTTTGATAGAGTATATTTTTGAAGTTGTTTAGTTTGTCTGATTTTATCATGATCTTCCCTGTGTGTATGTATATATATATATATATATATATGTCTTTTGATAGATTCTAAAATGCTGGCTGTTGCATGAACTTCCATCAGTGGAGTTCAGATTGTAAATGCCAGTGTATGAATGGATGTGAATTTCTAGACAAGCTCAGAGCTTAGATTATTTATTTCTTCTTTATTATTTGATCATGTTGATGGGTTACTATAGGTGGTACTCCATATCATTTCTGTGTTATGGGTGGACGGACAGTCACATGCTCATGTCCAAGTCTCCTTATCATGCTTGGAATGATACCAACTATTACCTGTCTCACCTTGCTGGTGATGTATGCAGTCAAAGGCTGCATTGCATCAGTGATCTGAGTCTTCTCTGGTGGTTTTGTTGAACTACCTGTTTCAGATGTGTTTTGGATGTTCCTCAGGCACTTATAACAATGTTTGATAGTTGAATAAATGTTTAATTGTTGTATCTTCTTCGTTTTGGTTTCTGCTACTAGTGCTTTGGATGTTCAATTGCTAATTCTAAAAGGTTCTTCAGCTTGCAGTTTTGCAGAGAAGTCTATCTTCAGTTCATGAGATCTGGAAGGACTATGCTAGATATTACAATCCAAGCGTAATAATGTTGCGGAAATTTATTTGGTCCTTCAGTAGTTTAGGTGATCTTGAATCTGCAAATGCTGCCTTAAAACATCTAGTCATGTTTGCAAGGCAAGATAGCGCTTGCCTCTCAAAATCTGCTTCTGGACAATATCGTTCAACATTTTTAGATATCCCTATTCCTTCAAAAGACAAACTATGCAAGAAGCTTTTGTTGGATAATCCAACTTCCTTAACCCACAGCATAAACCCTGAGAAAAGTGCAGGTTTGGAAGCTAGCCTGGAGGTATTGGATATGAGACATAAAAATGTCAATAGAAATCTTGAATTAGAGAAAAACTTTGATGGCCAATCACCATCTGACAAAGTTGATACACTTTTATCAGGAACCCCAATAGATCAATTAATAAGCAAGTCAGGAAAAAGTAAAAGCATTTCAGAGGCATATGAAATCATTGATGATGCTGTTCCAAACAACCTAAGTTTCGAAGACAAGCAAGAAGGTTTTTGTGATCCCAGAACTGAAAACATGAAACAGATATCCAAACGGTTCTCTCGTCCACTTATGAACTTGTTGAGATGGTCTTTTAATGACATCATACATGCCTGTGCAGAAATGAATAATTACCAATTGGCTGAGCAGCTATTTCTGCAGGTACAGTCATTGTCATATGTTTGCTTTTGTTATATTTTAATTTCTTGGCTGTGACAGTATTTGTTGCTTTTGCTTCTTTGGATGTGATTTTTTTGCTGCTATGTATTCATCTACCTTTTATAGATTACTTTAGTTCTAAATGTCATAAAATTTTCTACTTGCGGCATATGTGTCTAATATAAACCATTTGGTACAAACTAAAAGGCATTGATAAAATATATATAGTTGGTACCAATCAAGATCTGCCACCATGATTCAGATAAATATGTTAATTTGTTAATAATGCAGTAAGATTACATGGACAACCAGTCAGGTGTGTTTCCAGTAGAGGACTAAAATTGTGAGTTTATGTTAGTAGAAGGTATGAAAGTCCACAAAATCTTTGCAGACCGTTTACTTGGGTAGCAATATGGGAGGAAGAGTTGAAGTAGAGGGAATAGAGCCTCTCCCTCCTTTTACTTGAGAGAAATTGGCAAGAGAAAGAAATGGATGAACAAATAATGTTACCCTATTTGAGCTGACATGGTAGGCACCAAATGCAGTCTGTATCATTGATAGGATATTTATTCAACATTTTCAGATTTCTGCCAACCAAATTTTCTCCCATTTCTCCATTTTTGTCATCTGTACTTGGCCCTTAAACACAAATAATCGAGTTATTACTCAATTTTCTTTCTTAAACTTAAGATCTTCCTTTTCTACAAATCCTAATCTCTAAGTAACCACAGCATTAGAAGCGATGGTTGAATTAGGTGATTTATTGGAGCCATGGTGTGAGATAAACTGCATGCTGACTTGATGAAACTTCATACAAAACCATGATATATATTTAACTACTTGCTTAACATATTGCTTTGAGCATGGCTAGAGAAATCTTAAGAGATGTTTTTGTAGTTGGACATTATAAGTTATATTTATTGTTATTACTATTTGAATGTGCAAATTATAGTGTTTCTTGTTCTTTGGTTCAAATTCAGAACATTCCATGCATAGTAGAATAACTTAAATTTTAGTACTACCTTATTTGGAAGTCACAGAAATTTCATCTTAGTGTCTTATTTCTTGTATAACTGATATTCACTTCTTTTAGAAATTCTTGGTTCACCTGCACTTCTATTGTTTTTCCTTCTAAAATTCGGCACTAACTGAATTTATATTTTCTTCAGATGTTTGACATCGGGTTGAAACCTTCCAAACACACATATGATGGCTTTGTTAAAGCTGCCATTGCAGGAAAGGGAGTTGAATATGGCATGAAAGTGGTATCTACCATAGCCATCTGAATCATGCCTTTGATACTTGTTATAATGTCAGAATTCTATGTAATCATATATTATTACCGCAGCTATTCATTCCTGAATAGAATAGTAGACCTAATTACATCAACAGAATTAAAAGATTGCTGCAAGTACTGTCAAATTTATTTTCAAACTCAGACATTGTTTGGGTCCTTTGTAACATTTATTTAACCTACTATTTCTATGCATTATTTTCCAGCTCAAGATGATGGAGGAAATGAACATTGAACCATATAATGATACTTGTGCAGTCCTCTCAATTGGTTACAGCCGAAATTTTGAACTGGATTTGGCTGAGTTCTTTGCAGATAAGATATCTGTTAGCCTACCCAAGTACATGTATACCTACAATACTTTACTTGCTGCCTGTGATATCATGGTAACTAGGTTCTTTCTGAAAATGCTAATATTCAATGCATTTTATCTTCTAATTGTTTCCTATGTTTTCTTTTCTTTTCATTATATCTAACTAAACCTTTTTGTCCATGTTCTTAATATTGTACGTGGATTTATTATCAGTGGATAGTACCATGCTATATAGTAATAGAATTCGATACTTCTGTTAATGGCTGGCTATGCTAATCCCATTCAATTATTGGGAATTTCAAACTGTTTACAGATGCTGATCCAATAGCTACTTTATTCAATACATTTTTGAGAATTAAGATCTAAATGGACAGAGGAGTTACACCAATTGCTAGAATAATAACAAATCTCACTATTGAACTTTGGGAAAGGATAATTGAAGGAAGACAATTGGTTAATTGATTATTTTGAAGAATCAAATTGGTTCTATTTTTGGAAGGATAGCAATTGATTATAGTTTTTCAATAAGATATTTGAGTTAGAGAGATCTAGGAAATAGTTTGGTTTATTGCTTTCAGAAAGTTTATTAGTAGGTAAGTCAACAATATTATGGTATTTTTGGAAAATAAATGAGCATCAAATGTGATAGAAACACATGTATCATGTTTTTGTCATGGGGTGTGCATTTAATGAATTTCCTAAGAACTAACACCAAATATATGAAGTATAAATTCAATGGCACAAAGAAATTTAGTGGAATGGTAAGTTGGATGGATGCCCTCAGATCTAACACTAATGAGAAATGGGTGAAGGGGTTATTCTTATGTTAAAAAATGGATGGTTAGAATAGAGTTAATGTTGAAGTTCTGTTTGATGTTATGTGCCCTTTAGGTTGGATAATGTTCCACTACCTGTGTTTAACATTTAGCAGTAAGTTTGTGCAGTAGAGATAGAAAATATTTAGATTGATGTATGAGATGAAATAAAATTAATATTATTCCCAAGCAATTAGATATAACTTCCATTGATGATAAAGGAGAAATCAAGTTTTGTGGTACTGATAGGTTTAATGATAATAATGAAACAATTAGAGATGAAGGGGCAAATAGAATCATAACAAAGTACACAATTTTTTTTTGAAGAGCTTCAAATTGCACGGGTTTTACTAACCATATTACCTCTCATAGACAACAATAGGATAAGATTCACATATTCAACCTGAAATTGTTTAGACATGCTGCCTGTTTTTTTATCTAACCAACTTGTTTGCACACTAATGAAAATACAGATAAACTAGCTTTGACAAGGATTACTTGACAGAACTTTATAATACCTTGATTCATTTGTTCAGAGTTCTGCTCACATTAGATCCTTTTCTATTCAATATTTTTCATTTGTAAATGCTACGCTATGTTATGATCAACATTTTGCCAACAATGCAACTGCTTGCCTAGTGTTTTGAAGAAGGCTTCAACTTGGTTATTATCCAAATTCTTTATTTACATTCTTGCCATGTAGGGTGAACCGGAACACGCAGTTCGTCTTCTTGTGAAGCTCAAGAAACTGAACATGAAGTTAGATATCTCAACCTATGCACTTATGTTCTCATTGTTTGGTACTGTTAATGCTCCTTATGAGAAGGGAAATATTCTTTCCCGTCTTGATGTTTCCAAAAGAATAAGTGCTATTGAGATGGATATGGCAAATAATGGAATTCGACACAGTTATACATCCTTGAAGAATCTGGTACTTTGTTCCCTTTTCCTGCCTACTGCTTCTCTTTCATAACACGAACCAAGATATTAGTGATTTGCATCTTGACATACCATTATACTACATGATTCTGATTGGACTACCATAAGTTACATCGAGATAGTATGACAAATGCTTAAAACATGGTGGACAGATTTGTTAGTTAGAAAGATATTTGATAATTCTGTATCATGATTGTAATTCCAATGAACACGATCATGAAGATGCCTCCTTTCAGTTGGTAAGAAACCTTGGAATTTGTTTCCAAGGTGTTAAGTTCAATACCAATCTTTGCCTAAATAAGGCTTGCTTCCATATGAATAATATATTCCAAAAGAATCCAATGAACAATCTTGCTCAGACTTCCATATGTATATTATTTTTTTTTTTTTTAAAAAAAGGAAAATTCCATTATATACTGAAATAGAAGAATAGTCGTGTGTGCAAATAGATATGTACCTGTGGGGTGAATGATGTATAGACATTACTAAAAACTATTTAATTTGTAGCTTGTGCAAATCCTCATTGAATAATTTTTTTAAAAAAAATAGCAATGATAAAATTTACTTGTTATTTTCTCAAAACCTTGTTATGGTAATTAAGAGGGTCGCAGGTTCCATAATGGCCTAATGTAGATCCTGATATCCTCCTTTTTATTTGTTTTTTAATGGTTTTCTTTTTCTTCTTTAAAAAACAGGCATTTGCATTCCCTTATATATCCTCGAAAAACAATTTTTGATGGGCGGTCCTATTTTCCTTCATAACGTAGGCAGTCTAGAGAGTATGTTTTTAGAATGCTGGGGAAGAAAATATAGGATATGCATATAGCAGTGTGAATGATAAGTGAATAATAATATTTTCTTTGACTATTAGTCCTCGCCAAATAAAAATTCAGATTTCTTTTCTCTTTGAAAAAGAATTTAAACCTTTGTAACCTTGAAAATGTCACATTTATAGCTTCTGTCATTGTATTGGAAACTGTAGGCAATTTAGCTTTTCATTCTCCCAGCTGTGTATTTAGTACAATGGTTTGGCATTTTTAGTACCAAAATCTTGTTTGATTGCTGTACTATTAGTTGCGGTGGTCTTAACTTTTTGTGTGTATAACTGGTTCGAATAGATTTGGGTGGTTGACTACCTTGCATATCTTCTATGCTGCAGATTAGAGCTTTAGGAGATGAAGGCATGATAGAAGAAATGCTGCAGTATCTAAAAGTTGCTGAGAACATGCTATGGCAGGCAGACAATCACCAGAAAACTGATATGTATAATGTTGTACTGCATGCACTTGTAGTGGCAAAGGAGGTATCTGGGATGAGAGCGTATAATCCTATTTTCATTCGCTCTTTCTGAACATACTTTTCCCTACATAAAAATGTATAAATACCCTATTCTCTCAGTTTCACAAGGCAATTGAAGTCTTCAGAGGTATGAGATTATGCAATTTTCCTGCTAATATCGGAACATACAACATGATGATAGAATGCTGCAGCATTCTTAATAGTTTCAAGTCTGCTTGTGCCATTCTTTCCTTGATGATACGAGATGGTTTCTGCCCACAGATTTTGACTTTTACTGCCTTGATTAAGGTATGATCCTGTGCTAGACTTTTTATATATTTATTTTTGTTTTCAGAGATGAATAAATTACACTCAACATTTGAATTGTCAAAATTAACCAATAGCTTTGTTAATTGACATCTCACATCTATGTTGTACTTTAAACGAGAAGATAAATTTGGATAGTTCACCAACTCCCATGTGGTAACTTCATGCATCCTGAAGAAAGAAACCCAATGGTTCGTAGTTTTCATGGCTAGATGATTATGTTTTACTGTTTTATTATTGTTCCATGTAGGCACCGCATTGATTACTGAAGTTTCTATTTAGACTATCTCATTGCTTTGCAAATCCTATCTGAAAGTTGATTGGGAAACTTTAAAATACAGCCCTTTTTCTCTTTCAATATTGTATTTTTTTAATCATCAGAACTATCAAAGAAAGGTTTTTGAAACATAATAATATTTTCCCTAATCTAATTTTTGATGTGGAATCTTAACAGGTTCTTCTAGCAAATGACGATTTTGAAGGCGCTCTAAGTGTTTTGGATCAATCAAGGTCCGAAGGCATTCAGCCTGACATCCAGCTTTTTAACACGATCCTTCGGCAAGCATTTCTAAAGGTATTTTGGTGTCAGCCAAATATCTGCACTTTTCCCCCTAATTTCTAACAATCAGCTAATAAATCAAAATATTGTTGTTTTTTTCAGGGTAGAATTGATGTGATCGAAATTATTATTGAGACCATGCATAGGGAGAAAATCAGTCCTGATCCATCTTCTCTATGGTACACATTCACTGCATATGTAGAGAATGAACTCTACAGCACGGCAATGGAGGCACTCCAGGTGCTGAGCATGCGGATGATCTCTGAAGAAGCTGAGATTCTTCAAGAGAAAAGAGATACGTTTGAACAATTAATACTTAGTGAAGACTCTGATGTCGAGCTACAGATTGTTCAAACAACTTTTGAAGAGTCACAAGAATTTCTTGCAACTGCTCTGATAAACTTGAGGTGGTGTGCTATCATGGGTTCCTCTATATCATGGAATCTAGAGGAAAGTCCATGGGCGAAAAGGCTTGCCACTTTAGTTTCTTCCTGAATGCAATTTTCATTTTTTTTCCCCCCTCGTTTAAGGAAATAGATAGGGCATTTTCAATCTGGAAATTGTTATATAAATAAAATATGTTAATTGTTAAATTAGCTTATGTCATAGTTGAAACATAACAAGTGCCTAACCACAAGCTTGTGAAAGTGTAGACAAAGATCATAAGTTGTAACATGTGAGCCCACTGCAGCTACCATCAGTACAGGCACGTCAACACCCAGAGATCTCTTCAATGTGTGTGCTTTGCGTTGGCTTCATTGCCATGATAGACGGCATCGTTCTGTGGCTGCTTTTGTTGTTACGTGTGCAACACTCACTGCTCTTGTTGAAGAAAAGCTCAAAGCTCTAGCCTCTTGGTATAAATCAGATGGAATTGCACAGCTCAAACTTCATGAGAGGTAACCAGTGTTCAGCTTGCTTGTACCATTGAATAAGATTACAGAATCTAACAAAAGAGCTAGTGATCAGCAAAAGGCTCGAGCTAATCTTAGGCATCGTTGTGATGCCAAAGTTCTTTTTTTTTTCTTTTAGGAAAAGAATTTTGCTTTCTCTTATGCTCGTTAAACTCAGTTTACTCGGGTAGATGGATCGGTGAGGGGATGATTTACATAGGAGTCAATTACTTTTTTTTTTTTGTGGCATAGGATTCGATTACTTGTCTATATTACATATCTTGCTTATAATTATACACCTTGTGCTGCTCTTCTTGATTCAGAATCTCGTTACCAACGTTGTCGGACAAGATCCAAGTATACATCCACGTTATCCTGATCAACAAAGAGGGTGTTCTTACTCTCGATCAACAGCCATAACTGTGCGTCGTCGCCTTTGTAGTGGAGCTCCTCTTCCTCCATTGTGAGGGAGGAAGGGAAAAGGGATGTCTGCGCAGGCGGCTCAGAGGGCTACGATCAAGCTCGGTGGGGTCATGTTCACAGAACTCAGAGACCCACAAGAGCTCATGCCGTCGCTGCTTATGCCTTTGTACCTTGACATGAAGATGAAGCTCGGATTGATTAAATCGCTATCGAAGCATTTCCGTTTTTTCACGTCTTTCGTGATCGATTTTCAGTTTAATAAAAGATAATAAATTATGAAAGTTTTATTTTGACATAGTAATCCGTTTGCACTGGGAGAAATTACGAATTTAATAAAACATTTTGTTGGAAAACATATTCATCCTTCTCAATAATTTATTGACATGAGTACTTGATTGATTAATTGTAAGTGGCTATACTCTGCGACTTCCCACATCGAAGTTTTCTGAGAGTGAACAAATAATATATAATATTTTCATTAAAATAAATTTGGCGTCTCTATTTTTAAAAATCTCAGAAGACCACCTATTTTAATTGCATTAACGATCTCCGATTTTAGCTAAGATTGGAACGCATATGAATAATGATTATAATTGTGCAATCGATTGGACCATCTTGGCCGCTCATCTTCCGCAACAAGACGCTGCCCGTCGAAGGGATTAAGCACGAAAAGAAAAAAAAACCGGCAAAGTTACGAACTGAACGGGTGCCGATAGAACTGTTCCAGCTAATGTATAGGGCCACAGGTCGACAGCTTCTCTTCCGTCGATATCTCGAAGCTAAAGCTACAACATATGTACGTATAAAGGACAATGTTAAGAGGACAATTGAACACATATGTACGTATAAATAGTAAAATATTTTCTTAATTTTTTTAGCACTTAAAATAAAATAAATATATGTTTTTCTTAACAAATATTAGTTAAATTTTTTTGTAATAATATTTGAAAAATGTGATTGCCATCTTAAATCTTCTCTAAATTGAGGATTTATTTTTCTCTTCCATGTTTAGCCAACTACCTTTCCCTTCTTTAGTTAAAGTATTAAGTGTTGAAATAAAAGGGATTTCACGATAGGGCAACTTAGCATGTGCAAGTTGACTCATACCCAATAGCAGTTGTTACAATGTGTGGTAATGTACTCAATCCAACTATGAATCCAGATGGACCTACTGGTTTTCTTCTTTTCCATTTTCTTCTCAATTTTTGTCAGATAGTTTGAAGTTACTTATCATGAAGATGTATGTTGCAAGTTTAATGCCTTTAGCTTAAGATAATGCTGTTATATGTTTTATTTCTTGTAATGTAACTTATCCTTTGCTTGGAAAGCTTAGATTCATTGTCTTGATTCTGAACAATATTAAAATCATATCTCTTCATGCGTGTGGTATCTAAAGCTGCACTTACTTAAGGTTCCCAATCCAACTAATGTGTGGTGTCAATTGCTGGCTTAATGTAAGTTATGTGGCTTTTTTGGCATGAATTCAAAGGTTTGATGCCCAAGTTTGAATGAAAAGTGTTTTGTTTTTCAACTTTTCTGAAACCTAATATGATATGGATGCCATTGGCATTCATTACTTCCTATGATTAATTACGATGCCCTGCTTTTAAGTGGCTGGATCTTTGGTACAGTGTATGCCAAGTTTGCATTAAATATTGATCTTTATCTGTGACCTTTTACTTTAAGTAGAGGTGGGTATTCATGTTCGGATGAGCAGTCTAGATTCTTGGGATCTTGGTCAACTTGTGTTTTTGGTTTGAAAACCTCTAAGGATCAAGAATCCCCTTCTTGATGTTCATGGTTGACTTGTAGGAGTCACTTCTGTATCCTGTTAAAAATTTATGTAACCCAACCTTTTTGATCTTGTATGTGGTTTCTATTAAAACCTAATCACTTTGGCTACGACACCGGCAATCTATGTGATGACAATTTTGTTTTGCAACATTATGAGTGTGTGGTCTATGCCCATAGAATCATTGGGTTTGAATGTTTGAATTTTGTTATGGCTTGTCCTCATCCACAGCTCTACATCATTCACAAGATATTTGTTAAGAAATGTAACAAGTAGCATAACATCTCCTCATCAATAAAAGTGAATCAAAACCAGTTAACAGGGAGCAGCTGTTGGCAAGGTGAATTAGCAAAATGCAATGAATGCTTGAAGCTTCCTTGTTTTCATAGACGACTCTATTTCCTTTCATAGTCTCTATATCACACTACCGGAACCTTAGTAATGCAACAAATTGGTGTTTATCCCATATCTGATTAAACTTTTGCTGTTCACATGTTCTTGAGAAAGTTATTCCATATACATTCTCGTAGTCGATCATATCTTTTACATTCCATAGCGAGTTACATTGCTGACTGACTGTTTATTTTCATTCAGACCATCATCTCTATTGAAGAGATCAGGAAACAACATAAAAAATATAACTATTTTTGCTGCTGCATTTACTTGCCCACCCTCGATCATAGAGCAGCACGAAAAGTGTGGCACACAAACTGATAGAAAATTAGACCGTGCCCTTTTGCCAAAAATTGCGAGTTCCACGTTTATAGTTTTTCCAATGTATGAGCATCATTTGACGATGGAGAGCGTACTTCAATACAATGTAGAATGTACGAGGAAGCAATATGCTGAAATGTCAATGTTAGAAAAACGAGCGAGTTTTCTGACCCGTGCCGTTTCAATTGACCTTGTAGATGCTTGGAGGTTTGGTGAGCACGTAACTTCCATGCTTTCTGCACTTCAAGGGACGACGTTCAGCGCACCATGAATTTTTTCCTCAACAAAAAAAAAAAAATGAAACGGAATTGTTCTTTCATGGTCAGGCAAACTCAATGTCATCTTCTAAATTCTCAAACTTGAAACAGCGAGAAGGAGCTCGGAGACTTAAGTTAGTCAATGAGAGAAAACATCTCATCACTTTTTGAATACTGATTAGTCAACTCCTAGCTGGCAATCGTGATTCAGCATATATATAACTCAGTAAATTTAAGAATATTCTATTTAATGTAGTATAATGAAGTCGTGATAACATTTAGAGTGTATTTAATTCAAGTTATCATATATATATATATATATATAACTGGTAATCACATAACTAAATTATAAGGAATAAAACATAACTTATATTGTTTAGTTGAAACTTAAGTGATACAATAAAAACTTGTTTGTTTGGAGATTTTAATATATAACATAGTTTAACATTTTACTATATTACCCTTAATTCAATTACGGCCACTGTTGACGATCAGCGGCAGTCGACGACGGCTGATGACCGGCGGTGGTTAGCCAAAGGCCCGTGACTCAAAGGTCGATGACGACCACTATTGACAACTGACAGCGATCGGTGATCGGTGGTCGGCGGTCGACGGCAGCCAGCCACTAGCGGCAGTTGGCCAGAGGCCGGCGACTTAGTGGCCAGCAACGACCACTGTTGACGACCGATGGCAGTCGACAGTTGTTAGCGACTGGCGATGGCTGACGGCGGGTGGCGACGGGCGATGGCGATGACGGCGGCCAGCGGTAGAGATTATGGTCGCGGACGATTGATTAGAGTTTTGAATGTATTTAAATAAAATTGAGATTTGATAAAATTCAAATTCGAAGGATAATTTTAGAAAAAAATATTTGTTAATTTTTGAATCAATAAAAATTTTATTTTCTCTAAAGTAATGTGATTCCTGGTTGCATGTCCCTTTTAGTGATGTGGTGGACATCCTTTATTACCTAGGAATCACTGATTTCTTGAAAAAAAAGATTAGTGTAGATAACTTTAGAAGGATAACCAAGGTTATCAATAATAATCTTGAACCAAAGTCATCCTTGTTGTTATGGTTTGAGGTTCATTCCCTATCGTATTAATCTTTGGTTGAGCACAAAGTACTTTTCATAATTTATCTTTTCTGTGTTAACAGTGGAACTTGTCCGCAGAGACGCTAAGGATGAACGAAATGTCTTTTTTGCACAAGAGGTTCATTTAATTTGGGGAGGATCAGATTTATGACACTGAACTTAGCCGGCGTGATCAGATTTGACTGACTTAATATCTTTAACTTAGAATATCTTTAACTTAGAATGAACAAAGTTAAGTTTAAAGGCTAAGTGGATCGAAGCTAAGTGATAGCTCATTTTGACAATTATTTCTTATACAATTTATGTTCTTGGTCATGCCAATTATTCCTTAGAACTGCAATCTAGGCAAGACCAATATACCAAAAATCCTGATTTTCCACCAATTGATCTATTGTTTTTATGTACATATTGATAAAAATGACGAAGATTTAAAGGGGAAAAAAAAAAGAGGGAAAAAGAAAAATAAGAGAGAAAATTCTCAGAACGGCGCCGACTTGTTGGATCCATTACCAGCGGCCTTGTAACCGCGCCGAAACGACACCAACCCATCCGAATTCGCCAAACTGTTGCCGTCGCCTGAGGAACCTGTCGTCGGAGCCGACGCCGTTTCCTCATCGTCCTCCGTCTTTATCGCCCGAAGCATCTTCCTGGCCATTCTTCTCCGGACGTCACCGCTTCCCCCCTCCGCCACCCTCATCAGCATCTGCTCTGCCCTTGCTGCCCTGGCCAAACGCGGAAACCTGTACCGGTCCCGGCTCATTCCAAAATCCAAAGAGTGCCGCCACGCAGTGCTCCTCTATCGCTACCGCCGCGTCACTCCTCATTAAGGCCACCACCGCCGGACAGTCTCGGCATCCATCAGCGCGCTGCGCCCCTCACTGCAGGCCGCCAGGTGACTAATCACAATCATCGCCAGCCGTGGCAGGCCAGGGCCTGGTATCCGTGGCGAGGCTGGAATCGCTGTCGCTGCCTTCTCCTCTCCCGGTGCCGCTGCAACGGCCAGAAGCGCACGCACAGAACCGGCGTTTAGTGCGATCTTGGGACGATTAGGATCTGAGAGGGAGAGGTAGTGTAGAGTGCCTTCCCGGCGTCGCGACGAGCGCGGAGGCCGGCACTGGAGGGGCACGCAAACAGGCCAAGCAGCGGCGGGATGGCGCCTAGAGAGCCAATGATCACTCTATTCTCTTCCTCAAGAGCAAGGCTGAAGAAGGCGGCGGCGACGTGCTCTCGGGCCTCTGGCTGGCCGTGCTTGAGCACGTCTATGAGCGGCAATACCACACCACAACGGACAATTGGAACTTTATTTTCTGGCTCCAGCGACAGGTTGACGACGACGGCGACAGCGTTAATCTGGACAGCGGCACAGCGAGAGAGGACCATGGAGCGGAGGGCACCGAGTAGCCTGCGGCTACAGAGTTTGATCCGGCAGGAGCGATTCTCTCTGGTGGCATGGCGGAGGAAAACAGCTGTGAATTCCTGCTCCTTGATGTCGTCCTCCGTCAACTTCGCCAGGATCTCGTCTTCGAAACCATCGATTTCGGAAATAGTAGGAGACAAAATGTCTGAGGTAGTCAAAATCGTAGATTTTGTGTTCTCGATCTCTACACGAGGAGAGGATAAGGAAGATGAAGAAGTGTGATAAGGTGAGGAGCTGGTGGTGGAAGGCGGCGAAAAAAAAAGACAATTTTCCGGAGATTCCTTGGAATTGATATCTATTTCACTCGATTTCAACCCCAATGTGTCGTCTTCTTTACCAACTGATCTAGAAGATAACGCGGAAGCTTTCAAGCACTGATCCTTTTTGTTCTCTAGAACGAAGCGGAGCGAGCTCGCCCGCAAGACTTTATCTTTTTCGTTTCCACCGGAATCACTGGAAGCCAATTCACCAGAAGGAGAACGACAAGCAGCGCCGAAAGTGGAAGAAGGAGAATCGAAGCATATGAGGCGGCCGACTAGAGCGCGGGCGGCATCGGGAGGGACGGGGAGAGGATGGGGTATACCACGGTCCTCGCACCAGTGGAGGATGGCGGATTTGAGAGTGACGTTGGGGATCAGAACGGGCATCGAAGGGGGCAACGAAGTCAAAGAGGAAGAAGAAGGGTGTTGGAAGGAGAGTTCGGCTGTGACGATGCCGAGGTCGAGGCAGGCAAGGATGCAGCTCCGCTCGAAGGTCCACCCTGTGGCGGCGACGACGACAGGGTCCCCCATGAGCGAGCGGCCGAGCGCGAGAGGGGACATAGGAACTGCTCATGCGCCGCCTCCGCTAGGTCGGCGGCAGCAGCGTGGGGAGTCGGCCAGCAGCAAGGAGGGTAAAGCTTGCAACTCCGACCGCGGCTTTCCATTTAGTTTTGACCGGGCTTCCATCCGGCGACGACGCAACCATCCTCATATCACGAAGTGACTTGTGAGATCGACTGCCTGACGCATAACAGGATACAGGTAAATTTTGTCTTATCCATCTCTAACGAAATGAGTTCGGATGACAGCAAACTTGTTTCTTCCCACTCCTCCATTAGCAGTTTTTTTTTTTTTTTAAATTTCAATTAGCATCACGTATTCAATCCTTTTGATAAATTGAAATTATCGATTTGGTTCAATATATATTTTTTTCTAGTCATAAAGATAAATTACAAAATGCTCAAGTAATCTAGCATTTTAAAAAAATTTATTCCACTGAAATAAAATGTCACGGAGGGAATGGAACCTCTATTCTCGTTGACCAAGAAATAGTTTATGCATGTTATGTTTTTTCACACCTGATTTGCTTTTTTAGATATTTTGAAGGTGAATGGCGAAGTTCAGAAACTCCAGCTAAACAGCACAAGTATTGGGGATGAGGTTGTTTACTTTCACACATTTTGCAGGGGTTTTTCTTTTTGTATGTTGCTTTAAAGGAAATGGAACTTCTCCTGCTAAATAAGATTGAATATTCTTACGATCTTATTCTTGGACAATTTTTGGTGATTTTATGGAATCTCTAGATCTTTTACACTATTGATTTCTCCTGTCCTTATACATGATTTTTGCGTGAAGTTTTATATGGTTTTGTAAGTCTTGCTAGAGCAGTAATGGAGAATGACATGGTTAAGATTTTTACTCCTTTGAGATGAAATCTCAAAGTGATAATGGGTTTTCTTTAGGTCACAGTAGTAAAGATATTCAGTTTTCTTTTTTACCAAAATTAACACTGGGTCAGACAGCTGCCGGTTTCCCAACTAACGACTTTCCAATATCTAAGTTAGAGTTTGTTTATGGAAGAAAATGTAAAAAGAAAAAAGAATGTGATAGTAATAACAGCAAGTGAGAAAACGATGATTCTCCTCTTTTTTTATTCTCCTCTGGCCTTTTTATATTAGCGGTAAAATATCTTTTTCCTGTCTTTCCTTTCCCACGATCTCCATTCTTTAACTGACAAGAAGCATCCTTAGTATTGAGTTTATCGTGGAAATGTCAGATGACATGAAGTGACATTCTTGTTAGGCCATTAGAGGGGTACTCAGAAAGAAATATTTTTTATGGTATGAGGTGTCATCAGTTGATTATTATAATAAGTAAGTAGTGGTCCTCTTTACCTTTTAATAGCTTTATTGGCACGAATTCTAACGACTTATGAAAAGACATTTTTTTTGTGTAGTCCCCTCTATAGAGGATTAAAAGCTTTCTTTGTTCCACTTTGATACTCGTCAAGCTATTCCTAACCAGTTCAGTATGTCTATCCCTGAGCCAAGTCATTTTATTTTAGTTCAGTTGTTCTCCTTCTTGCTAGGCTGTTATCACCCAGCTCGGTATGTCTTTTTCTAAACCGAGCTACTTTACTCTGGCTCAGCTGTTCTTCTCTTAGTCAAGCCGTTTCCTTATAGCTCGATATGTCTCTTCTCGAGCTGAGCCATTTTACTCCAACTCAATCATTCTCTCTTTTGTCGAGTTGTTGCCAACCAGTTCGGTATACCTTGAGCCGAGCCACTTTGCTCTAGCTCATCTGTTCTTCTTTCCGTCAAGCTATTTATAACTAGCTTAGTACATCTTATTTGATGACCAACCTTCCTTGATTTAATTTT